>VWPU01012879.1:94358-110620 GCA_013398955.1 Callaeas wilsoni | reverse complement strand
TGAAAATACCAAACCCAGAACAACTACTTCTGAAGCAAGACAAGGTAATGACACGGGTTACTGGGTTATTAAACCTCACACTTGAGGATATGAGATCATTGGTGGCAGACTCTGGATGGTTTTGTTCCCTCCCATCTCTATTCTCCCTGGCCATCCTGGTGCACAGGTGCCAAGGGCTAGTGTGAGGGCAATGTCACCTCACTCTGGAGCAGTGCACCTTATGAGAAAGACAAAGGCTAGCAGGGACCAAGACACACCCCTGCCCTGTCCCTGTGTGCCAGACTTCTGGGATTCTCAGCAGACCCGGGCTTCCTGAAATCTCAGGCTGAGTCCTGGTGCTGGAGATGATACAAAATTTTTTTTTTTTTACATAACTTGTATCAGTTTTCACAGAATCACAGAACAAACTAGGTTAGAAAAGACCTTTGAGATCATCAAGTCCCATCTGTGTTCTCCTTTGCCCCGGGGGAAGGGAATTGAAATTTCTTTCCAGGGCATTGTTCCATGAGGTGAGGCCTGATGAGCTTAACATCTCAACAAACTGGGAGTAGCTCAGAAGATACACAAAAGATAATGACCATCAGGGACCATTAACACCTATCAACTCCAAACATCATGTCCCTGCGATGGTCAGGGACACCTGGTCTAGGAAAAGAGAGATAAGAATGAGGACCTAATTAGCATTGGAGGCGAAGAAGTCCATATCCAATAGGAAACCAAATACTAAGAACTGCATAACTTGGGACCAATGAACATTGAACCAATGAATTTCTGTGGGGTTTGACTGTATAAGTATCTGACAAATCTAGTAAAATCCATGTGTCATGGAATGATTTTCTCTGCACACCTGGGCTATATGTGGATGAAATGATTTCTGTTGCACATCCTGGCCAGAACAACATTCTGGCCAGAATAAAGTAATGCCTTAATTCTCTAACATTAAAAATGTTGTTGGAGGTTTTTTGGTGACATTGGCAAGGGGATGCTTCTACCTGGAGTGAGTTCCATATGCTTTACTGCCGAGAATCATCTTGAACAGGCCCTTGAAATTAAAGGGTGACTCTTCCTGTGTGAACATTAGGAGTCATTAGGGAATCCGCATTAACTGGAATGGTCTTGGCCAAATTAATGTTCCTCTCAGACAGCACTTCACCTTGCTCTGTAGTTGGATAGCTCCTTCCTTTCCACATCCTGCACTGGCATATAATCGCCCCTGACCTGTTCCAGAAGCAGCTATGCACAAATCAGGGATCAGCTGTGACTTTGCTACCAGGAGCGGAGAGGTGACAGTGGTGAGAACTTTGGGAAAACCTCGCTCTGGAGCTTCTATATTCTACCCTCCTTGTGTCTGAAATGAGAAAGAGGAGTTCACATTTTAAAAATATTGCTTAATAAGTGGGTAGACATCAATTCTTATCCCACTAAAGATATTACTCCAGTGGAAGAAAACAGCAAGCTGTTCATTAGCTGTTAGAGATATGCCAAGTTGCATACTGGAGAAAGCAATAAATTTGTTTTCTTGCACATTGGCAAACTTTCCTCTTACCTTCTGCTCTCCTTCCCCAGATAGTTAAGACTGTTTAAGGGCAATTTCTGTCACCCAGGCATGTCACTGCCCTTTGTTGGCATGAGCTGGTAAGCCCTCCGCAGCATGTAATGCAATGGCTTATTTTTGCAAAGTTCAGAACACCTCCACTCCACTTGTGGGGTACCTGTATAAAGAGGACATTATCTATAGCATCATTTAATTGTTCAAAGTAAAGAGAAAAGCAGTGGAAACAAAAAACAAGGGAAAAGATAAACCGTGGATAAGCTTATGTTTTCTATTCTGAACAACAGATGAGAGACCTGATGTAACAATGACATCAGCATTTATTGTATCTTTGGCCCAAAAGATGCCTGATAAATTCTACCTAATTTCAGACTTGGTTTAGAACAAAGTAGCAATCTCTTCTGAACCTCCATTAAATGCCCATTGTTATCGTAAAGCTATATAGTGATTTTATTTTTTTTATGATTTGCCTTTTAATGTCCTCCAGCATTGTGCCTTTGCTCATCCGTTAGCTCTGGCGTGGGCTGACACACTGCAGCCCAGCTCTCTTAATACTGAAGGGCAGCCCCAGTGAGTGGTTGGAGAGGCACAGGCTCTGGTGTAAGCTGTCACACCTGTGTGGCTGAGTGTGCACAGCTTTGCTCAGCAGGTCCTTAGCAGCACTGATCAACAGGCTTTCCTTGTGAAAGGAATGAGGGACTTGTCTTTACAAATAAACTGTGGGCCTACTGATAGATAAAAACTAGCACTAAGAGATAAAAGAAACAATGGGAAAGGATTCCACTGATTGATGAATGGAAAGAGAGATTTGTCTTTATCAGTAAACTGTAGGTCTGCTAATAAATGAAATTGAATATCAAAAGATGAAACAAACAATGAGGAGAACCCTAAATTCCATAGGAATTAAAAAAAAAAGGCAAGGGGGGTTATACATTAAAAGGGAATCTTAAAAATTAGGCGTTCCAGGAAGTCTGTACCTCTCAAGTAGGTCAGCCAATGGGGAAAGAGAGAGGGAAAATACGGTCGGGAAGTTAGGATTAAAAGGAGGCTGCATCCTCCAAAAATTTGAGAGACCCCAGGGGAATGCCCCATGGCCTCTCCCTTTATTCGAATAAAGTAACGGGACTCCTCTGTCTCCTTTCTGGACATAAACCTCTGATGTTGGTAGATTAATCTTCCTGACACTTGGCAAAGCCGTTCAGGCCATACCTCCAAAGATACAGCCTGGAGTGGGAATTAATGTACCCTGTGTAATGTGCATGCCTGGAACTGAGTCCTGCTCTGACTAAAGCTGCTAGACACTGTCCTCATAAGGACTGAATAATATTGTCTAATAAAAAGAGCTGCAGTTTTATCTTGTCATTATTTCACTACAAGTGCTTGCAGCAAGTATTTTTAGACCATTTCCATAGTTTGTTATAAATTTTTGCTTTTAACTCTTGTAATGTATTTTCTTAAATTATTTTGACTTTTACATTTATATGACCTACATATTTGGATTAATATTGTGATTTCAGCCAACAATTCTTAACCAAACCCTGTGTTTTTATTGTGAGCCTTGCGTCAATTCCCAGATTCAGGAGCCAACTGACTTGGAGTGTTGCAGCATAAGTGATAAAACCCTAAAGTCTCAGAAGCTTCCAGTTTGGCACCCACCTGCTTTTTTCTGATTTTCTATGAGAAACCCCACCAGGAGCCCCAGTCTGAGCAGAGACCAAAAGGGGAACTTCCTGGGAGCAGAAGTACCAGCTCACCATAGTGCTGACTTCCTTCAGGGAAAGGATAGTGATTTGGGTGCCTAACAGTTTTGGGTGCCTAACAGTGTCCTCAAGAGTGGGAAATCCAGGGACAAAAATTAAGAGTCCACTGGAATGAACCAATGAACTGTGGTCTTTCTAAACCCCAAGCCTGCAAGCTGGTTGTTGGCACTGTTGTGTTAGACATTTCCAAAAGGTTGCTGTCTAAAAAGTAAAACAATATGTTCTCCTTCCCCCTACTCCCACACAATCACCAAATACTTTCACAGGGGATTCTTCAACACTGGGGAAAAAATAGAGCACAAAGATGAGCCCTTTCAAGGTCTCTGTTAATGTTTCAGGGACTGAGCTATATTCCAGGAGATGGAGCTGTCTGTCTTATACAAGAGCTGCAACGCCTGCTGGAAAAGCACATGTACCCAAGAACATGGTCATTATGATTCCATTAAGCTTTTCATTGATATGCTTAAAGATATGGACAGAGTCAGGCTAATCATGATCTCTCTCCCTTTCTTCCCTTCATCCTACATTTCAGCAGCCTTGTGGCCAGGTCTCTCAAGTGAAAATACATCTCCAGAAAACACTTTTCTTCCTCTCATTGTGCTGTTGGTTAATATTCATAGCAAATGGAGATGCAATTTGAAATCATTTAGGCTGTTATGCCATCATCAGTGGTGGTTATTTTAAACTGGATATTAGGAAAAATTTCTTCACTGAAAGGATTATCAAGCCCTGAAACAGTGTTGGTGTAACCACCTCTGGAGGGATTTAAAAGCTGTGTTGATGTGGCGCCTGGGGACATGGTTTAGTGGTGGACTTGGCAATGCTGGGAGAATGGTTGGACTTGATGGCCTTAGAGGTTTTTTGCAACATAAATTATTCTGTTTCTCTGACAATAAAATGGCATGTGGTTGAGAAAAGGAGAGCTTCTCTTTCATAACATGGGACTTTGGTCCTTAAGTTCAGGAAGTTAAGGCCAACTCCTTAGGTACCTCTGTGTCTTGTGTGCATTTGCAAGGGGAATCCCTGGTGTGGCATTTCTGATGGAAGTCTTTGGCTATGTATAGGTAAGGAAGGGACAGGATGGGGGATGCAGTCAGGTTTGGGGGATGCAGTTTTGCTTCTGGCCAAAGCTTTGTGTATTGTCTGAAGCAGTTACTTATATAATGACCAGGTCTCACCCAACTGAAACCTCTCTGTGCCTTAGCAACAGCCGTCCCCTCCTGGAAATGATGGATTAAGTAATCTGTATTGTGGTGCTGCTGGCTAGAAGGTTGTAAATCGCATGCATGTGCTTTCAGAAATATGAGATCCCACACTGGCTTTTAAAGAACTGCTGCAACAGTGATGCTGATGAAAGGTGCCCCTCGCAGGGGGTGCGCGCTGAAGCGCAGCCTGTGCTCAGACAGGCCCATGCATCACTGGGGGATGAGCACAGCACCCAGCAGCAGATGCTTCTCATCAGGGGCTGCTGAGCCCAGGGAAATAGCTCTTCCCAACATGTTTTGTGGTAGTTTGGCATGTAACTGTACATGAGCTATTGCTGAAGCAATTGCAGGAAACCAAGAGCCATTTAGAAACAAAATGAGAATGAAACAAATCATAGAAGCAGAGCCTTTCTGTTTCAAAAGGATGCCTCTGTCCCTCAGGCCTGGCAACCCTGGATTGGGTTAGTAGCTGGTGGCGTTGTCCATCTTCGAAGCAGGTGATGCCAGTTTGTACCAGGTCAGATATTCACATCAGCAAAGCAACAGAAGTCACAGCGCAAGAACAGCAAACACACTATTATCATCTTCAGCAGTGACTTAGTGGGACCTTGGCAACACCTGCCTGCCAAGGAATGGGCTGTGGCTCTGAGTCTGTGCCTCATGCTGATGCTGGTTTTCTCTGGCCGTAAAAGTGATGTCTGCTACCTCCTGCTTGTTCTTACCTGGGTAATTGTTGGGCTACACTCTCCAGTTGGTGCTGTGAGAAGGGTTTCAGTGACTTTCACAGGCTTGGTGGTTTTGTAATTTTGTTTTGTTTCAGTGTTCTGGCTAAAGCAAAGCATTACAAACTCCTGTACTGGTACAGCTTGGGGGTACAGGGATGTGTGTGCCATGTCCTCCACTGGCCTGATGCCAAGAAGAGAACAAATTATTGATTTGTGCCCAAAGGGTAAGCAAAACCTGTCTCACCCTGTAAGCCTGGGTCCTCAGATTGCAGTGGCTAAAGGTTGCCTTGCATTAGTCCCCGTGAAAATGCATGCATTTGAAATGAGCTCCTCTTTTATAGTCTCCCATTTAAGTTGCTTATTCATGGCTATATCATATATCCTTCTGCTTGGTCTCCTGTGTGCTAAACACCATGTATTTGTGGTGCTCAGAGATCACAGACTAATTGGGGCCAAACTCTTGTTTCAGAGGAATACGCAGCAGAAACCCAAAAGTGCATTTACAAGGTGGGATGTGATTGCACTCCTCTTGAGCTGATGGAACTGTGTCTGAGAGCTGCTCATCTCAAATAGAGTCAATTTTGGAGTAATGATTCTGATTTTGCTGGAGAAGGTATTTAGGACTGACAGCTGTAGCACTGTCACCTGTATGACAGCAAGGGGAAAAGTCCCCTCCTAGCATTTATTTCTGAAGAAAGTGCTGGAGGGCTCTTCAGAAATGAAAAACAAAGTAGTGGCTTCAGCAGAGATTAGCTCCAGTCTAGCTCACAGTCACCCCAAAATTGTTTGTAACCAAGCTGCATCTTAGGGAAGGCAGTAGGACCTGGACTAATGGGAAGAGGAGGTAACTGCATACTGTGGGGATTGGGAGCATCGTTTCTTTCTGCTCAGGACGTGAGGTTCAGCCTCACCTCTCCCCTTGGGAATGGCTCTGCTGGGAAGCAAGAGCTCCTGGTGGAGGCTGAGTGAGGCCTGCTGCAGGCTGGCTGTCAGCTCTTCCCTGCCCCCTCCAGCCCCATCAGTCCTGTGAGGAAAAGCCAAGCAGCCTGGCAAATGCCGATTTTGCAATACAGCCCAGAGGGGGTTGAAGGAGTCCGAGAGATTCCGCGTTTGCATGAGCAGTGCAAGGGGAGGGTGGCACCAACCCCACTGACCAGCTACCGCTGCTGCCTTGTGCCTGTCTCTTCTCCACAGTCACTGCCGGCTCCATCCAACCCAGAGAAGCTGCCTGAGCACTGCTACAGGGAGAAGTGACAAAACTGCAATTTAAGTGTGGCTCTTTGAAGCTCTCTGAATGACAGAGAACACCTGACACACTGTGTTGGGGAATGCTGGCTTTTTCTTGCTGTACTCTTGACAGGGGCATTAAAATGTATTTATATAACAGCTGGGGATGGCTTGCCCTGAGGAGTGAACTTAATTCTTAGTCTGCCAGGCACTCCTTTGTGAGTGACAGTGATTTGTCCCCTGTGTGTTCATTCTCCTTTTTGCCCTCTTGCTTTCCCCTTGCATTTTATAGAGCTGTATTTGACAGTCTAATTTCATATAACTAATAACATTATGTAGTGAAATGAGCTCAAATGTCCGTTTATCTCTCCAATGCTGAACTATTTGGTAAACACTCCTTTTCCCATTTCTCCTCTTGAGCCTCTGTCATGGTTCAGTTTTCTGATCTCCCCTTAAAACAAACATTTTGAAGAGAGAAGTCCTCCCACATTTATCTTCCATGTGACTAAGCCAGGGAAGTGCCTTATACAGCCGAGAGGCCCTTTGGTGACAGGATGCCATGAGTAACTAAACAAAAACCTAACCCGAAATTGGCTATTTTAATTCCTCCAGTAAAATTATTGACAACACATTTCAACCCTTCCCCTCATGTTGACATTGAAATAAAATGAATGCAGAAATCCCAGCTCTGCCAAAATCAGGGAGAGTGTCTATGGTGACTTTGACGGGCATCAGTCTTTGCTCCTGCAGCTTCTGGTTTTTGTCATTCCCCCTTATCTTCAGCCACAGAGATCTGTGTTGTTTTGCCCATCTGAGAGGAACCTTTCATGTAGAGAGGACTTGGGTACACATTTTACAGCCCCCTCTGTGGGGGCTGGTGGGGGCAGCTGTGGAAATGTAGAGCTGCAGGTCAGCATAGGACATGTGACAAAAGACATCTCTGGGTGCCTAATCAGAGGCATTTCCTTAGTAAGACTCACCTGAGGGTTTGTAGCTGAGGATATATGTTGCTATGAGTGCACACAAGCCACAATCACCCACAGAAGTGTCCAATAGGTTTTGTCACAGCTTCCTAAAAAGTTTTTGCTATTGGCCTCCAGAATATCTTGGGGCAATCCGTTCCACTGGGTAAATCTATTGGGAGAATCTTTGGAGCAGGCAGGTACATCTCCTGGGTGTTGGATGGAAAAGGGGCAAAGAAGAGCCTATGTGCCATCATCAACTTCTTTATTCTACACTAGGTTTTACTTTATTCGAAACCTTGTTATCCCCTTATTGTCCTCTTTGGACATCCCATCTGCATCCCCTGTTCCTACAAGGAAGACTCAGATACAGGTCACTTTTGAAGAATCAAAGTTCCCAGACCTGTTTCAAAGCTAATGCTTTTTAATTCCTTTTTTTTTTTTTCCCTGAATATTTGCTTTTTCCATTATATTACACCCACAAATAATTTGGTTTAGTCAAATCTCCCATCAAATTATTTTTTAGCCAGGTGCAACACACCCCTCTGATTGAAAACTGCATCTTTTACAGTGGGACTCTTGTCCCTGGCCTCATCTTTTCCCATCCATGGGTCAGCCTTGGTTTCTGATGTTCACATGGACTTTGGTGAAAAATAAATTCTCAGTTAAGGGAAGGGTGTGGGGCAGGCACGTCTCAGAGCTGGCAGCTTCACATACCTCATCCATTCAACCGAGCCACACAAATGAATCTGCTTATTACCTCATACCTTTGCAGAATGTCACAGCACTTCCTCCCCAAATGGGAGAAACGGATGTTTTCCTACTCATTACCTGTACTCCCACGTCCCATGTGGGAATGTGACAGGCAAGGCTGGTCGCGGAGCAGCAGAGCTTGCCTTCTGCACATACACTTACATAGATGTATCCCTAGATAACGTGTATGTGTGAGGTGGGCCAGCCCTAGGATTGCATCCAGCACATAATAAAGCAAGTTAAGTGTGGAGGCAGGCAGTGGGGACCACCCCAGCAGCAAAACTGCTTGCTCTCTGCCTTGTCCTTTGCTCTTTGTCCATGTGGGCTGAGACACCTGCTCCTGGTGAATTATAACTTCAGGAGAAAATGGAGAAGACGTTCCCTCCATTTATGGTGAGGAAGCAGAATGCTTGAGACAATAAATGAATATGGACAAAACAGTGGCTCAGTGACATATTTCGACTCAGCGACATATTTCGACTCAGCCTTTAGAGTGCTGGATCTGGCCTTTAGATCTTTCAGCTTGTGTTTTGCCTTTTCTGTTCCTTACTATGCCATGAAAACAGAAACCAAGCCAGGAACTGTGATTTCCATTCAGGATGTAGGAGGAGGGAGAACATCACATGGATATCAAGTGTGCACTCCTCTACCTCTCAGTTCATATGGTGTGCAAACTCAGATCTGAAGAAGCCAGGAAAGTATTTAATATTTTATTTTTAATAAGAAATATGGCCCTGTGGAGTAAGTAAAAAGATGGCAAGATCTAGACTGTGCAGGAGTTGCTTTCTGCTGTTTCCATTGACATTTGTTCTTCTGGCTGGCCTCAAAACCACAGCTGATATGCCCTAAATTAGCAGAACTGAGCTTCAAAACTGAACAAAGCTGCAGATCTTGATTTTTTTTTCTTCCATTTTAACATTCTCTACAAAGTTGGCTCAATGGGTTTTTTCCTCTCATATTCATTAATATACATTTTAAATGCTTAATTTAGAAACTACCACAGTCCTTGATCACCTTCCTGTTTACATTTTGATGTTTTACTCAGAGCAAAGGGACCCCTCTTGTACTTCTTCTCCCTCCTCCACTCTCCAAGCTTTGTCACTCTCCTTTGGGATGTCTTTTCAAAAGATCAAGAGGAGAGAAAAGGCTTCAGATGCCATAAATATTGCAGGAACCAGTGTTCATCAGAGAATGGCCTCCTTTAAGATCAATATGTCTTCCTGAGGGGGCATTCAGTCCTTCAAAGTAAACAAGCTGGGAACATTAATTCAAATGCTTTTATACTAAATACATATACATGAATTAGACCGTGTGGCTGTGATAAATAAGCCTTATATAAGTAAGGTTTGAAGCAAACCACACATGCAAAAAAAAAAAAGCAAACTCTGCAAATTTGCAAGGAACGAACTGATGCCTGCTGCTGATCTTGTGATGACTGAGATAATTCTGTTAAAGGGCTAAAAGGAAGTTCTCTTCACCTTTGTGAATAGATTGATCTGGGCAATCAGAATCTTTTCCTGAGAGGAGGAGTACCATTATGCTGATGTGTAAGTCAAGATATATTGCAAAATGTGCTGAATGTACATTTTGCAGTCTGTCATTGCCTAGGTTTGGAAATGTGGTGTTTTCTTGGCGAGGGGAGAGACAGAGGCAGGGTCACCTGCATCACAAGTAGGGAAGGTGAAAGCAGTGTGTCTTAATTTCTTTCTTTGACAGACATTGAAAACTGGGTCAGACTGCTGTCAGGTGTTTTGAGTGAGTTTGTAATCTGCCATCGTCCCAGAAAGGGGCAAGTGGCAGAGGTGTCACTGCCTCGCAGTGGGAGCAGGACCCTGGGAAAGGTGTTGCTTGTATTGGAGGTGAGGAATACCCACCTCATCTTTCATGCTTATGATACCAGCTTCCCTCCTTCCAGTGTCACAGGGTACCAGGACAAATGAAATGTACTGGAGTAGGGGACCATGGAAATTGAGGATAATTGGGATGGTCTTGAATGAACTATTTTGGTGTGTTCATGTTCAGGATAGCCCCTCTCCCTCTGTGAAATCAAAATCTCCTGCAACCCTGGAGAAGGTCAGTGTTCATAAGAATATTTGAGTCTCTAAGTTATTAGATCCGGACAATAGTTCCAGGGAAACCCTTCCCTTACTAAATATAACAAGGCAGAGAAGATATTAAAAAAAAAAATGGTGGGAGCACAGGAGAGGTCAATCACAGAGAAAATGTTGCTAATTTTGACACATTTGAAAAAGATATCAGAATAACTAAGTGGAAGAAAGGGTAAGGAGAAAGAATCTAAATGAGTAAGGGAATTAGCACAAAAATATCCTTGTGGTCATTTTTTCATGTCTGGCACAGCTGAACATTCAAAAGAATCTCTTCATACGTTAGCCAACAGGCTGGCTGGTGGCTAAATCCTGGAGCAAGGTGGGTGGTTTTGTTTTCTTCTTTTACACTGCTGTGGTCTGGGCCTTTTTTGTACTTGGACAATTGGAGAATTTCCTCTTAATCCATAAGCTCTCTAACTCAGCAGGCTGGTAAAAATCAGACACTTCAGCATGATTTTGCCGAACCTTGTGATTGTGCCGGGCACTGGAAGGGGCAAAACATGTCTTTGGGCCCTTGCAGACTTGGAGTGTTGCAGACATGATACAGTTCCAGTACCTTGATGTCAGTGAAAGTAGGTACGTTTTCATCCTTTAAAAGTTTAGGCTATCTAAATAGTTGTTCAGTTAGCTTTTATACACTACTTAATTCCTTTTCTGCCAGGTGCTTATGTCTAGAGTCTCTGATCTGGGGTGGTGGTGAGTGAGAGGATTTATATCACAGCATGGTGTGTTGAGCTGCTCAGACACCACGACTTTTTTCTGAGCAGTTTCCTTCTGAATCACAGAGTCTTCATCTACCAGCCCTGGGTGCTGTGAGTGAGACTTGTGAGGAGACCATCCCCAGGACTGTGTTCAGGGCAGGCAGTAGGAGGGAGCTTTGTGAGGTGAGAGGCAGAGCAGGCAGCTGAAAGGTCACAGCTGAGAGGCAGGCCTGCTATTCTCTGTGCTCTTGGCGTTGAAGGATGAACGCCAGATTTTTATCGCAGAAGGACAGGGTTACAAATAATGTTGGCAAATGACATTGCCTGCTCACAGGTCCTGAGGCACCTCCAGTTAGCCACTGAAGGGGAGTTTCCATTCATCTTACTCTTTACCTCTAAACTAATGGGCTGAAATCTCCAAGCAGTTTCTTCCGATCTTTCCAGCTTGGGGCCATAATGGTCTGAAAGGAAGACTAAGTGAATGCAAAACTACCGGCCAGGAGGATCAGTTTGCATGTGGGCAGCCTGGTCCTGACATTCAGTAGATACAATTTAAAGGAATGTAATACAGGACGGATGGAGAAACACATGGTAAACACAGCAAGTCTGGTAAGGCTGCTGTGAGTTATTCTCTTAGGTAGCTCCACAATATTTATGCTCATTTTGTTCACGGCCTTCCATCTCACAGATTCATCTTTGCTGCTGTAATGGGGATAATAAAGACTCCTGAGAGATTTCGCAGGATGTCTGATACAAGACGTACAAAATCCTCTCCATTACTCCCATTTGACACTGTTAGAATTCATCTGTTTGTTTAGGACTCTGCTCATTCTGTGTCCCTCTCAGAGTGTTTGATACTGTATTCCTCTGAAGAGTGTGAAAACAGCCATGTGTGCAAAATATGTGGAGCATCAATTAAGACTAAATCAGTATGAATGTATATATTTAATCAATATTTGTAGCATTGTAAATAACTAGGAGGTGATGTTTGACTAGAATTTGGACTTACTGGATGGACAAATTTTCCACATATATAGATAGGAGATTACGTTCTGAATTTATATTATTCTCCTTCAAATGAACTTTGACAGGAATCAGAATTAAACATAAACATCCAAACAATCTGGAAGGGAGGTGCCTCCTGCACAACGAACTGTGCAGGGTAAGTGTGTGTATTTCCTTGAGAAGTGCAGCATAATTTGTCCTTTCATTATGTCTAGCTCTAGAGCCCGAGTCAGTATTTCACTGCAGAGAAAAAAGTCTTGATCGCTGCAATTCTCTCTCTTCTTCCCAAATCAAATTTGGATTCAAAGTCTCCTGTAGGCAGTGCAAAGACTCTCGCCAGCTTCAAGTTTTTTGAATCAGTATTTAGTCTTTTTAAGCAGAGAGAAATGCAGTTACAACCGTTCCATCCCACTCGTCACCTGTTTTTTCTCTGGGCATATGCAGGTTCTTTACTGGTGTGAATTTTTCTTTCTAAATGTGGGATTCCCTGTGCTCCATAACATATGGACCATATGTCCATATGGTCAGTGTCAACATGGGAAGCCTCTCTGCCCTACTCTGAGGAATAGACTAATGTAATAAAAACCACCTGTCTAGAAGTTGTGAAACAGGTTGGTGTGGGCTGTGCTTGAGTGATTTAATTTGTTGCTAAAAATCTGTTTCTCAGGCTTAGCAGACCAGTGGGATACTGGTGCCCGTTAGGCACAGAGTACACTCTGGAATTATGCAAAACGAGGTTTTGGTGTACCTGAGAGCTTGATGAGAACAGGGTAAATACCTACCTGGGTTAGCTCTGTGCAATGCTTCCGTCAAAACAGCTTTGTCTTCTACAGTTTGGGATTTCCAAACTCTAGAGAGCTGGGCTCACCAAACCCCCTGAGACCATGTGAGTCAGGCTGCTGCTCCACAGACCTGGGAAATAAGTTACAACAAAGGCTTTCTGGAACTTTTCATTCTGTTGTAGTTCTGGTTTATATAATTTGTCTCCTGACACACCTAAAGGTGGGGAAGACATGAGGCAAGCAGTATAAAAGGGTAGTTCCAGAGAGGGCTGAGGGGGGTGAACAAACAGAAGCTGACACTAAAAAAGGTCAGCTGTTTAAATGGCCTGATTTAACCAAGGCATGTGTCAGGCTGCATGCCCCCAGAGGAGATTCCTTGTGTGCATTTATGAACTCTGGGAAACTGGCCAACTTAGCCCTAATTATATTTTATTTAATCAGCTATTTAAATACTGAACTGTTTTCTTGGCTCTCTTCCCCATTGAGATCACATCTTTATACTCTTGACCTTTTTATTTTATGCAAGAGGCTCTCTGGTTTGGACTGAGGTAAGTCAGCTGCACATAGCTTGTTCTTACATCACCTGTCTTCTTGGAAGACAGAAAGCCCAAGGTTGTTTATTTCCCAGGTTTTCAATATGAAGGAAATAAAGAAGTTAATTTATTCCATTTTCACTATGCAAACTCAAGAAGACCCTCTGGAATAAGGGGAAGGATATTTAATTATGTAACGTAAGTAGATTTCTAGACAATATTAGGAACATTTTGTAGTTTTGCTTTGAGAAATGTTTGGAGAAAAACACAGCTCAGCTATCTTGAACATGTCTGTTACTCCTCTCTTCTAAATCTTCATTTTCTGTAAAGTAATGACAGAAGTGCAGCGGAATTAACTCTCTGAGACAAGTATGCAGTCTGTTTCATAGCAGTGTTCACCATGAATAATGAGTTCCCTTGTAATTCCACAGGATTTGGACATATATTGGTTGAAGAATAGAAGACTGAAACGATGCTCATGCCTTTCTGTGTTGGTTTGCACGGCCTGGTTTTTGGTAGCAGAGGGGCCACAAAGGTGGCTCCTGTGAGAAGCTGCTGGAAGCTTCCCACCATGTCCGGCAGAGCCAATGGCTGACGGCTCTGAAGATGGACATGCTGCTGGCCAAAACCGGGCCAATGAGAGAGGCTGGTAACGCCTCTGTGATGACATATTTAAGAAGAAAATCAAAACGAAAGGCACGGGTTCTTGCTTCTAGTCAGAGAAGAGGAGGAGATGAGAACATGTGAGGGAAAACAACATGGTGACACCAAGGTCAGTGGAGAAGGAGGGGAAGGAGGTGCTCCAGGTGCCAGAGCCAGGAGTCCTCTGCAGGCTGTGGTGAAGACCACGGCGAAGCAGGTGCGCCCCTGCAGCCCATGGGGATCCACGGGGGATGGAGAGATCCACCCACAGCCCGTGGGTGAGGCGCCCATGCTGGAGCAGGTGGATGCCTGGAGGAGGCTATGATCGAGTAGAAGGCCCTGTGGAGAGAGGGGGCCCTGCTTCCAGGCTGGAGCAGCCTGTCCTTGGAGGACTGTACCCTATGGAAGAGTGACCCACGCCACAGCAGTTTTGGGAGGACTGGTTGCCTGAGGGAGGGACTCATTGCAGCAGTTTTGGGAGAACTGCTGCTCATGAGAGTGGGTCCACACTGGAGAAGTTCACGAAGAACTGTCTCCCATGGGAGAGGACCCCATGGCATAGCAGAGGAAGGACTTCTCTCCTTGAAAAGCAGAAGAAAACCTTGAGTGACGAACTAACCAAGCCCTCATGCCCTGTCTTCCTGAGCTGTCAGTGGGAAGGAGGGAGGGGCTGGGGGGAAAAAAGGTGTTATTAAGGGCTTATTTTACTTCTCATTATCTTCCTCTGATTTTGTTAGTAATAAAATCACTTTGTACCTCTAAGTTGAGCCTGTTTTGCCCTTGGAGTGTTTTCTCCCAGTCCTTATCTCAACTCATGAACCCTTCATTTAATTTTTTTCCTCTTTTCTACCCAGCTGTGTTAAGGGAGAGTGAGTGAGCGGCTTTCGGGGGTGCCTGGTGTTTGGCCAGTGTCAAACCGCAACGCTTTCCCACCTCTCAGTTTGGAACAGAGTGAGATCTGAGCCATGTAGACCCTCCCTTCTGAAAAGCTCATATCACAGGAATCTACCTTCTGAGGATAGAGATCTGCATGTTACCTTTACAAGAGGGAGACAGCCATATCAATTATTGTTGTAATTTCCTTGGATCATTTCTAAGCATTTCAGTTACTTCTCAAGAGCTTAGAAAAGAATTTAATTACAGTTGTGGATTTAACACGAACAAGGCGCTATCGAAGAGCAGCTTGTAGATTTTGATGAGGAACATGCTGGCTCTCCAGTTTTTCTTATAGCTAGACTCTGGCTTCCTAAGTGGACATAGAAGTTTTAGCAGCAGTAGCCTCATTTGCCTTGGCTGGGAGCAGCTCTTGTGGCTTTCTCCTTTTAATTTAAAAGGAGCATCCTCACATTTCACCCCTGAACTAGCCCTCTCCAAGAAAGATCTCTGCCTTCTCACCTCCACTATTGTGTGTTTATGGCTACGGAAATTTTGAAAAAAGGGTTGTCACAAAAAGTGCCACTGATGCTGTGGAAACCGGTCTGAATGGACACTGCTCCCTCTCTCCCTGTTTCACTCTCTGCACAGATCAAAGGTCAGACTCCTCTCTGTGATGGGCACAGTTCAGATTGCCATGCTCCATCTTTGAGCTCCTCTCCAGACTCAGCAGATCCTGTGTGTTTAATGATCCTCTCTGGAGTGCTGGCAAGATGTTGAGGAGTTGCTTTTGTCTTTGCTCTTTGTAGGGGTTTGAGGAGTTCTTCTTTTGTTTTGTTGTTTTTTTTTCTTCTTTCTTAAGGAATTTTCCCCATATATGTGGCTAATGGGCCATAACGTCTGGACACTTCCCAGACGAAAGAAGTTATCAGCTCAGGGGAGAGGGCCAATTGCCCCTCTCTCATTACCTGAGGCTGCCCAAGTAGGAGGGAGATACCGCTAGACAGGAGACGGGAGATGGCAGGGCTGGACACAGCCCCCGTCTCTCGCTCTCTCACTCTCTTGCTCTCGACTGGGGAAGAGGGACGGACGGCCAAGGCTGTTTGGAGACAAGGGTTTTTCAGCTGTCGTTGTGGACCAGCCCGATCCTGCTTCTTTTGCCACGGGGTGAGACCCTCCTTGTAAGAGCAGCCCTTTAAACTGAGACCTTATTAACACCCACCTCACTAAGGGAAGGACTTTCGTACCATCTGCCTGGGTCCCCCGATCCTGCCTCTCCCTGCCGCCCTTGAAGCTGAGCTGCCGCTGCCCTGCCCTGCCCCCCGCCGCTTCTTTCAGCGCTGCTCGCAGCCCTCGCTCCTCTGTAGCCTCGCACCTCCTCCCTGCTGAGACCTCCAGGGGATTTTCCCACTGCAGCTCCAGAGTACATCTCCT
>VWPU01012879.1:0-94230 GCA_013398955.1 Callaeas wilsoni | reverse complement strand
GCCAGCTGTGACTGGCACGGCGCCAAAGGGGAAAGTGCCTGCGACTGAGACGGCTGTTACTGGGTTGGTGGTTCTGTTTTGTTGTTAATGCAAAAGTTGTTGTTGTTTTTGCCTTATTAGATATACTAGTAAAGAACTGTTATTCCTATTCTCATATCTTTGCCTGAGAGCCCTTTAATTTCAAAACTATAACAATTCGGAGGGAAGGGGTCCACATTTTTCCATTCCAAGGAAGACTTCTGCCTTCCTTAGCAGACACCTGTCTCCCAAACTGAGACACTCTTGTAGCAGGATGGGATTCTGTTTGCTCAGGAGCAGGAGCATGGGTCAGATGTGCACTGAGGTGATGCATGTGCTGAGAAATACCCAGGCTTTCAAAGACGCTTTCAAAGCATCACCATTTCACTGTTGAGACACTGATGTACTTCTGGTGCAAATTCTGCTTTCTCCCTACTCCTCCTCTTATGCATCCAGGAGTGTTATTTCAAGGGAAGCTAATGTTTCTGCAGCGCTGGTAAAGGCAGTTTTTCTAAAGGGGGGAGGCCTATATTCTTTGGCACCAAGTGCATCTATCCCCTTTTCCTTACACAGCTCATTTGCTGTCTGGTCCAGAGGGGACAGGCAGACTGAATTTTAAATGGCAAACGGGCACCCAGATTTCCTTGGCACATCTTGGCTTTAGGAGAAACATCTGATAAAAAAGGCAACTTGGGTCGAAGAGGTCCCTGGGCAGGGAAATATCTGTAAAAATCATGTGCTTTTGAAAACAACAGAATTCCCCCTCTGCTGCATATTTCCTTTCAATGCCTCTGTCTCCCAGAGGGAAACTGCTCCATGCATCCAAGATTGTGAGAGCCTAAATGAGTCAGATGTCCCTTTCCCTCTCGATAAGATAGGGCAGGCTCCAGGATTAGTTATGCATCTGATTGTGTCTCTAATAAACTAAATGTAATTAAAAAATAGAGCAGGGCCATTGCATTTTAACAGCTTGAAGCTTTCCCTGTGGAAAGATCATCAAACAGTGAAAGAATATGAAGATTCAGCTCCCCAGCACCTGCTGGGCAGCCTCTGTCAAGATTAACAGCATCTCACCAGGTTATTAAAGTGAACATGAATACTTTGGGGGCTCTGTGGGTAGTTACGGTATCACGTTTTATTATCTTCCACTGAAATGAAATTACTTATTGTAATTGCTTGTCAGTCACAGACCAACAAATCTGACAAAGGAAAGCTGTTTTGCTGCTAATGGGGAGCAGGAACAGAAGGGAGTGGATGGACTGAGCAAAATTCTGCTCTGATTCTTTTAGGGGGAAGGTAGAGGAAATATAACCAGAGAGGGAGGGAGAGAAAGGGCTTCAGCCTTGCACAGTGCCCTGAGACAACCAATTCTGGCCAAATGACCTAAACTGAGTGAGCATCTTTAAGAGCTGCGAAGGGAGTGAGCAGCTTATCCCGGGTAGTATGTTAGGCTGGGTGAAAGTGACTGCTTTATGGGCAGTGTATCAGACACAGCAGCTCAGCAGTTTCTTGATAACATCAGCTATTATATCTCTTGGAGACACTGCTGAGGTTCATGCCTGGGGTCCACCAGTCAGCAGGAGGTGTGAGCTTTGCACAGCGGAAAGATCCAAGTCAGACAAGAAAATGATCCATTTAAGTTGTTTGCTTTTGGGCATCTCAGCCTTTACTGTTAGACTTAAAGGAGTGAGAACAGCACCTGGGAATAAGGGTGCTGGGAGCAAAGGGCACAGCAAGGGATCCTGCAGGTATTTGGAAGTGAAGATTGCTGTACCAGAGACAGATATGCTCGTTTGAGAGCACCTCCAGAAGTGCAGCTGTCATGACCCAGCAATAGGGGATGCATAACCTGTCTGGTGGAGGCATGAGCTGTGTTTACTTTACCTGTGGGCAGGCAGCAGTTCCAGCGCCATGAGGAGAGCAGAGCTGGCTGCAGCTGTTGAGGCAGGGGTTGCCTTTTCCATCTTAAGAGGCTCTCTTAGCTTTGCAGCAGAAGGCAAAGGGCTCAAGGTGTAATTAAAATGGAAGCATGCCACAGACAAGGCAACTGGCCTCAGTGTTTGCCATTTGACATGGAATTATGTGTGTCCACCAAGAAACCATGTTACTCAGCTCTTTGAAAACCCTACAGTAAGCCCCATTAGCATTCACTGTAGAGGTCACTATAGGTTCCTAATAGAAGAAAAATAAAAAGAGACAGGTGCAATCTCAGAATCTCCAAGTAAAAGGACAGCCTTGAAAGGACTCTATCTTGTGTGCAGCTACAGCCAGCCTCAGGCAACAGGAATGGGAAAGACTGGATGAACAAGCAAATCATTCCCTATTTCCTCAGAAGAGTTTTATTTCCTTTAGCATCCACAATGCTGATATTTCTTCACTTTCGGAATCGCTGTATTTTGTAGCATCTGCGACCTTCTGCAGTATTTGAAGTAGGTAACTTCCTTCATGTATTCTGAACTTGTTACTTCCTGTCTTCATTTGATGCCACCTCAGTGCTGCTTGAGAAGAGACTGTGAACAGCTGCCGTTTATGCTCTGGCTCGTTCTACTCACAAAATGCTGACTCGGGGACCAGTTAAGCCAAACCAGTTATGAGAAAAGCTTGGGAAATAGCAGCTTCTAGCTTCTCCAGGGGAATAAAGGTAAACCATGGCAGTGAACATCACAGGTCATGTTGGAAGTCTCACATCACAGAGGTCACCAGCCCTGATGGCTCATCTGTGCCACAGCTGAAGGATATAAGCCTGTATTTTCACAAGCTAGAACCTGTTAGAGAACCAAATATGTTCAGCGCTTTAATTATTGTTTTGTCTACAATAGTTTCCTAGTGTTTCCTAGTTTCCTAGTGCATGAATCCCTGTCTTGAGATAGTTTTTGTTATGTAATTGGTGTTAACGATTAGTGCTCAGCATTAATTAAAGAGATTGGTTTTCATTCTCAGACATTTCACTTAAGATGCCTTCAGGCTACTAGACTGGGAGGGAGTTCTTTTTTTTTAAACATGTCTTCATTAGTGCTTATGTCTCTTTTATCTGCAGATGAGGATTCTCTGCTTCCTTTGTACTGCAACATCAGCCAGGGTACTATCAGCTTTTCCTCCTCTCAGCAGCAACTAAGCTCCAGGACTTTATTAGAGGCATAAAGGATGGCTAGTGATACAATTACAGCTCATACCTTTTGTTATTTTGGTTCCCGTCCTCCTGGCTGCTTTTTGAATCATGAATGATAGATAGTATGATATTAACATACCAATTTTACAACTTAATTTTAATACTAGCTGCATGCCATGTACTGGTGTTTTCAGCTGAGCTCTAGGGTTTAACAATATAATTTCCTCTTTTAAAGTTTATTCTGTGCTAAAGCATCCAAATGTGGACTGGTAACAACTGCAAATTTTGTTAACAGTAAGGGCAGAAGGAATCATTGCCATTGTTCGGACATCATGTATAACACAAAGTGGAAAATGTCATTTAATAACTACTATTTTTCTGCTGTCTCATGGGTAAGGTACAGTAAACCATTGGGAAAGTCATCCAATTCTCACTTTCAGAGGAGGTGAATCTATCACCTTCCTGTGTTTCTGTGGTTAATTATCTTCATCACTGGAAATGTGAATCCTGTTTTACATTAGAGCCTATGCATTTTCAGATTTTGGTCCCTGAATCCTGTATTTTTTCTGTCTCATCTATGTAAAGTGCCCTAACCTAATGAAAATCTTCACTTCCATAAAGGTAATTACAGGTGCCCAAGTGTTATGTCTGTTTTGAATTTCAAAATGGAAGTGATTAAAACTCTGGTAATCATTAGTGAGGAGGTTTAAACTGTTGTAGATTTTCATGGGTTTAGAAGGTGGGATGTTTCTGTAACAAGTTAATCAATATCCTTCCCTAAGAGGTAGGAGTTGGTTTGTGGGTTCCTGATCAGAAGATCTGACCAAATGTGCAGGGTCAGGTAGATTTTTGTGTACCAGTGCTGGTTAGTGTGAAAGAAGTGCCATACTTTTCCAGTAAGGGAGACTTTTGTTATTGCGGCTTGTTATCTTCATTTGCTACCTGTTTTTGGATTACAGATGATAAAGTTTGATGAGTCATTTTGCACTGTATAGCAATATGGACATCTTGTGAATGACAGGTGCCCTCCTTTCTGAGGTGATCTGATCTCCACAGTATTGACTTCTCACGTCTGCTGTGCCTGCCATTTAGAGTCATGGGCTAAGTTCTCTCTTCAGAGCTTGGGTGGGACTGAGAGTGTAGAAAAGAGTCCAGATTTAATGCACTTAGCAGCAACAATTGTCTTCAGAGTTCCTCAGCTGACACCCAATACCCCAAAAAAGTGCCTTAGGTCTTGAGGCATAGAAGTAAACGAGGAAGGAACAATATGAAAGCAGCAACAAAGTATAACATTGCCTTGGTTTTCTCAATATTAGGTGACATGAGGCCACCAAGAAAAAAATAATAGAGCTGGCAAAATACTCTTGAATGCCACTGTTCAGCCATTTTCAAAAATGAAGGATTCTCCTCAGCATGGCATATTTGTGAGTTCTTCATATTCTCTTGGATCTCTGTAAATCCTATAACAAATTATTCCAGTTCTTTACTGTTCACTTGAGCATATTACCTAATACAAATTACAATCTCTCTCTTTTTAGTTTCATCCCTGCAATGACACACACACCTTGGTCACAGAATGGGATTCTGCTAAACACTTGTGTTTACTTGTAGCTGTTTGTCAGTTTGAACGTTCCTTTTAACATCTCCTTGTCCTTCTGGTCCTGACCTCTTTGAGGAGATCATACCAGTCATGAGTTAAATGTTGAGTTTGGTTTTGTGTACATGGAACCAACTACAAGGCTGGGTTACAATTTCACCTCTCTCATAGATACCAGTCTTTACTGGTTCACACCTCTTCTATTAGCAAACAAAGGTGTGATATATAAAACAGAGAAAGAATTAGGCTGAGGTTCAGGTCCTTGCTCTGGTCCCAAACACTGTATACAGAGCAGCCTTCACCATCACATCCAGCACCAGGGGCCCTTTCCAAGGCTCAGTTGAGTCAGCTGAGACCATTGACTTAAAATGATGAATTGACTTTTCATTGCTCAGGTGGGTAAGGTGATTCATCTGCTTTACAAAATAAAGTGCATCCTCTGGATGGAGGAAATGGCCAGGAGACATAATCCCTTCCTGATTCCCCAGTATATCTTTCCTTATTGGAAAATATTTATGTGATTTTTAAAAAATATAATTTCTCTCAGAAATGAAATTGTAACCAAATACGTTGTGGTACAGGTTTCGAGGCTCATTTCCTTGGTGGATAAACTTAAATCTCTATTGGTCTAATCTTTTAACACTTTCAGAGTCAGTAAATTACAATTTGGTGACACCAGTTTTTGCTCAAATATTTTTCCCTCTGTAAGGTGTCCTCCTAACAAGGGGTCTGCAATAATATTATAATTGTGTGGTATTTTAAACTGACTGTTTAAATGTGCTTTACCTCATATTAAAGTGAGTTGATATAAAGAGTGCTCTTTATAAATGCTGCTTAAAAGGACATATTTAAAGCTCCTAGAAGTGCAGCTGGCTTATTTTTCCCTACCTAATCAGATTAAGTATAATTTACAATGCCTTTCTGTAAAGGAAAATAGAAGACACTTTGCCTTAATTTAAGAGGAGCCTGTAGCAGTATTTAAAAAAATTAATTAGAAGTTGTTCAGTTTAGAGGAGCCAGCCTGAAACATAGATCCTCCTACATGGCTTTACATTTCTAAAGCCTGCCTGGGAGAGAAGCATGTACTTCTTCAAAATGCTCCCATCCAGCTCCTTCTCTCTGGCAGTTTCTGGCATTGGCAAAGCAGCCCAGAAGAACAGTGAGGGACTGGCCTTGACTGGGAACACTCCAGAGTTGCTGGCTTGATATTTCTTATAAGTCTCCACCCGATTTTCCATCTTGGATCAGGAAATTTCATCTGGGAAAGTGTGAGCATTTGCAGATAAGGCTCTTTAATGCCGTGTATCATGTAGGGCTTCAGGTGTTTGCTGTATCATCGCAGCGAATGCACAGCAGATCAGACAGAGTGGAGAGGAAAAGACCAGAGTGCAGAACAAGGTGAGCTGCACGTATCTGAAAATCCAGAGGGGATTTGAAGGCCTGCTTTTTTCGTCTCAGTGCTTTTGGACAAGGGCAGAGGATTTGCTCTCACTGCTTTGAGTAGTGCCTGTCTGTCTCCCTGAAGGTAATGAGGAAGTGCTGCTATCCTGTCAGCTGAGCATTTGCTGGCCGGAAAAAGGGAAATAAAACAAGTCATTCCTAAGAGTACAAAAGGAAATACTGCTCTTGCAGGCAGCAGGTGGTGATTAAGAAACACAGCTTGCTTTTTTATAGGACTCGATGCTCTTTACTTGCCTGAGGACTTTTTTTCCTTTATTTTTCATCTTTTTTTCCTTTTCCTTTTTGCAGGGTGAGATTGTGTGGTTGAGAATGTGTGACATCTCATTGCTGAGCGCGAGGGGCAAAAGCTGTGTCTGGGCCATGTTTTCAAGCAGGCAACGCAAAGAATGGATGAAATGAGAGAAATCAAATAGGTGCTCCATCAAAACACTTTCTGTCTAGTGGGGGATCCTGCATGGATGGGAGGGAGCAAAGTAAGGGCCAAAGAAGTCGAGCAGCCTTGAAATTGCTCCATACTCCTCTTCCTGTTTGTGAGGCTGAGGACACTGCATTCACACCAAACGGTGTTCTCTCTTAAGGAAAACTAGATGGGGCATGAAGAGCAATTCAAGTCCCTGGGGAAATACAAGGAAACTAAATCAGATTGAGCATGTGCAAACCATACCAGGTGATAGAGTTATGGGAGAACGAGGAAAGATGTAGACAAATATGGGAAGGAAAAATAGGTGCCGAGTGCTTTGAAGCCTCCTGCATCAATCCAGCTGGGACCAAGGGCATCCTGACCTTCCCAGGAAGCTGCTCAAGAAATTTGTCCTCAAGGTCTTCAAAAACCAAAGCTGAAAAAGAGCTAGACAGTAAAAATGAGGGCTGAGTTAGTCTGACCGTATACTAAATGATGCTCCTAGCCCAGAAGTTGGTGAAAAAGCAGATGTCACGTTCCACTGTGGGGAACTGTGAGGAGTTCTTTTAAAAATAGATGGTCTAGAATGAAATCAAGTCAACTGAGACAACCTTGTATCTGAGAACTGTTTACTGGTAACAAAAAACAACAACAACAACAATAACAACAACAAGTTGGCCCTACTAAAGAGGGCAAGAAAAGACAGCTAAGAAGGAAGGAAAACGCCTGCAGGCACAGCCGCGCGGGCACGGCCGGACATGTGGTGAGTGAGTGGGCGCTCAGGCAGGACGTCCAGAACCCTGGGCAAGGTCGCAGCGGGGGCTGTGGCAGCAGGCTGGACACACGTGGTTCAGGCAGGGACACAGGGACGAAGCAGCAGGGCAGTGGTCAGGGACACAGGGAGGCAGGGCAGGTGCGAGGGCAAGCAAGAGCCAGTGAACGCAGGAGAGCCAAAAGGCAGGCTAGGGCCAGGGCAAAAAGGACAAAAGACAGGCTAGGGCCAGGGCAAAGAAGCCCCAAAAAGACAAGACTCCAAAAAGCCCCAGTCACCAACCCAAAATGCAAGTCTCAAAAAGCCCCCAGAGCTGGTGGTGCACTTACTTTTCCTTCCCCCTTGCTCCTCCCAAAGTCCGCCTGCTGACAGGAGACCATTGGCCCAGTCCAGAATTCCATGGCAGTCCATTGGTGGAGACCTTTCACCACCCGATTGGAGAACCTCTCTGGAGGGTATGGTGTCTTTGGGGTTCCCCTGCTGACTGCCTGTCCCGTGTGAGATGTGAAATGGTTGCCAGGCAAAGTGTTCCCAGAGACAGGGCCTTCTCCCATCTTCTTCTCGTTGACTCCTGCGAGTGGCACATGTGCAGTCCCTCCTCCACATGCCTCTGAAAATCAGTGTAAAGACAAATCGAAACTAATTTGGCTCCTCACAGCGGATCAACATATTTTCTGGTTACTGAGAGAATGAGATGTTACATGATGTTACACGGTCCATGGTCACATGAGAGTGAGAACTATCAGGTCAAGCAAACCCAGCCAAAACAATGCTCAACCCTTTGCTATCATTTCTGGTTATTAAAAAGACGATTTTGTAATGCAGCCAAGAACCTCAGTTAAGGACTTCCTACTCATTAGCTGTTCACAGATCCAGAACTGAGATCACCATCATTTGTAGCCATGACTGGGAGCACATGGGACTGAACAACAGTAAGAAATGAATTGTCAGTGAATTATGTCCCCTTTTACTGGAGTATCTCAAGATCTATATATCTTTAAAGAACCACTTCTTTTGTGATCTTTGCACTGGTGCAAATTTTCTAACAGAGCCAGCTTTATTACAATTCAGAAAAAATGTTTTCTAGGGAATGCCACGGAAAAGCCAAATTCAGGGAGTATATGAAAATAGTGGGAGAAGACCATCCTAAGGTAATCCTAAGGTATTCCAAGGGACACTGTTAATGGTATCTTTTGGAGAGATGAATGCAAGGAAGAAAAAGCAGCTAGTCTCTCCTTGGGAAGCTACTTAGAGATGATATTTTGAAGAAAATTGCCTATAATTGAAAGAGACATGAAGAGAATGAGCATGAAAAAGGAGCACCCTGTAGCTGTAACCAAGCACGTGTAAAATGAAAGTGGCAAATCTCCCAGTCTCTCCTCAGTTTCCTCCAGCTGCAAATCAGTTACACGATAAATTGTTTAGAAGGGAATTATAGACATGAGGTATTAAAACCAAAGTAACAAATACTAGAAACACAATGCATGGGACAGAAAATTAATCAAAAATACACCTGACTCCTGTTGTTTAAAGATCAAGATGTCATCTAAGTATACACCCTGTGATATGGATGAGGGATGGTACTGGAGGTGACTCCCCAAGTTTTTAGCCTGGTGTCTTTGTGTAGAGCTGGCTGCAACCTGGTAATCATCTCTTGCAGCCAAGTCCATCTATGAGTGTATGTGTAACAGATAATATTTTCTTATCCATATGTATTTGAATAAGTTATATGAACTATTATTGGAATAGGAGGAGATTCACAGAAAAGAGAAGTCATTTAGCCTGAACTGCAGTGACAGTCCACAGCTTTTATGGCTGCCTTTCTCTTGTGTGACCCTAGACAGCATATGAGCAAACCTTCTCCAGATTCATCAAAAGGTCACCACAGGAAAGTGAAAAATAATTTCAATCAGTTACATTTGGAAAACAAACAAGCAAAAGAATAAATTGAAATAAGGCAGGGGAAGCTCTTCTGTTCCTGAGCAGTCTTGGCTGTTGTTTCTATTCAAACTCGGGGCAAGAGAAACTCAAGGTCCAGGGAAGGAAAGACTGGTTTTCTATGTTCAGGATACAGCATGCAAAAGGTACAAGAAAGGCAGAGAATATATATGATCCCTGAAGGATAAAGGTCTTGTCTCGGTCAACATTTACTCTCTGGATGAAGGAGATGAAATCATCCCAAATGTACACAGTGCTGTTTCTCTTCTTTATACTCTTTACCTGAGGTGCAATCTGAGGTGTTCCAACCTGCAGTAGTGGCATTAAATTACAGAGGATGAGGATTTTCCTAGATTTCCTTCCCCAGCATAGAACAGCAGGCCATCAAGTAGGTTGCTTCAAACACACGAGCTCCATATTATCCACATGTAATGCTGCTGAAAAGGGACTCAGAAGATGGTGAATCCCTTTGCTTATATTCTTCGTCCCAGATGGTTTATTGACTTATGAACATGAGAAACCACAAGTCCCCCTGTGATAGCCAACAAGTAGTTTGTTTGGTTAAAAATAGAAGCAGCTCAAAATTACCAGTCTTCATGTTTACATGTTTAGAGGGTTGGGTTTTTTTTGTTTGGCTGGTTTTTGTTGCTTTTTTTTGGTTAAATATTTATGTCAAATATGCTATCCTCTTCTAGAAAAAAAATCAGCTGTCAGTGTGATTGAAAATAGCAGGTGACTCTTGCTTTTAGCTGTCAATTTGGTTAAGCAAATTCAGCAGTAATTTTTTTCTGAGATGTCAGCTTTTCATTAAAAATGGCAAGTAAAGGGTGATGAAATCCTGCAGAACTTGTCCCTGACTTTGCTGCTGCATTGCTTTTTTCTGCAAATTGTAGCAAAGTACTCTTTTGGAGCTCTCCAGCCAGAGGGCCTGTGTGTCTCATGTTCTTCTGGAGCTCTTGGCTAGGAGAACCACTGGACTGAAAGCCATGATAGCATGGTTAGAAGAAATTAAGTTTTACATGTTTGCCATAAATCAATGAACCAAACATCCCCTCAAGTACTGTCCAGGTGTTTAATGCTCCTCCATTGCATTTGAAGGTGCAGAGCAGTACCTTGCAGCTTCTCTATTGCTGTGCCTGGCCTGAAGGCAGGGTTAAGTCCAGCACAACCCTTTGACAGTGTGTTGGTATGTTGCTCATGTCTAAGAAGAAACAGCAAATGTTGTGTTCAGAAAGGTTCCCGAGGCTGTGTTGACTGCGTATCTCTCAGGCCAGTTTCATGTATTTGCAGCCAGTTTCCCACCTGTTTCTCCTAAAGGCCCGAGGTACATGATGTCTGTAAAACAGCCTGGGTATTTTCCATTTTTTGGACAGTGACTCCAGCTGTGCCCAGTCTGCTTCCCTGGTGCTTAAATAAGGAGTAGTTTATATCATTGTACTACGGGGATGAAATGTATTTCATCAAAGGCTATGGTTTTCTTAAGAGCCTTGGAATTATGTGTTTAGTCCTTTCAAATCTCAGTGAGACTTTGCATACTCACAGATCTATTTCAAAAATGCCCCAAAACCTCTGTCTGAATAATTCCCAGGTTTGCTGCTCCCCCTGGTCCATCTACCTGTGACTGCACCTGCCTGCACATCACTGTGTTTATTCCAGGAGGTCTCCAGGCTTTATCCAGAGGGAACATGTCCAAAACAAGCTGAAATATTTTGGAATTTGTACTGAGACATTTGAATGAGGATGAACCAGGCTAGGCAATAGAAGTTACTTACAAAAGATGGCTGTTGTCTATGCTGAGATCACTCAAACAGTGAATTTGGAAGTAATAGGGTAATAGCGAAATTTATTCAGAATTAATGTGTTCATATAAATATTGTACAGTAAATTATTTGCCAAATAACATTCATTATGTTGCAGCAGAGGTCATATAATTGAGAAAATGTATTTGTGAATAAATTATTCAACAATTAATGTATAATGGAGCTGCTAAATTATTCACAGAGACTAATTCACCCAGTTCTAATTCATTTCCACTCTGAAAGTGTTTTTGGGTACATGTGCATTTGTCCCTGCCCATGGCAGGAGGGTTGGACTAGAAGACCTTTAATGGTTCTCTCCAACCCAAACCTTTTAGGGCTTCTGTGATATCAGGGCATGGCTCCTGCAGCCGGCAGACACCATTTACTGTCTCCCTTGCAGCTGCAGTTACTGAATTTAATCCTGTGTAGAGCCTCACCTACAGAAATCCATAAAAATGCTTCTTTTTGTCTCAAATAACTTATTACTTGCCTGGATCATTTCTCCCAGTGTTGACTACATTGGTATTAAAAAAAAGAATACCACAAATGCCAATTATTTTTAAATTGACTTTGATTTCAAGACTGGAAAGTCATTATGCCACATCCCACCAGCCCAAAGATTTTTTAAGAACCCAAATCCTCTAAGCTTACAGATCTTAACATTCTTTTTCTCTGAAATAAGTCGTTTGACCTCCATCAGCTTCAACCTTTGTGATCATTATGTGATCCCTCAAATCATAGATGTGCAGAAGAGACTCGAACCCAGTTTGCTGGGTATGGTCAGGGAGAAGGCAAGCAGAGCTCTGTGAGCTGTTTGATTGCTAGATTGACTAATAACAGGGACCTGGTGTAGCAGCACTGCTTCTGCTCATCAGCATTTGCTTGTCTTTTCTCTGAGGTAGAGAGGATTGGCATCACTTTGTGATGGCACTGAAATCTGTCCCTTCGCGAAGGGACCCATCTCAGGGTGGGCTTGAGGGGCTGCTGTACTCACACGGCAGCCCCGATGTGTCAGAGCTCCAGATGCTGTTTGCAGGACAGGGAAGAGGCTGGGGATTGTCTGTGGTTGCTGCAGTGCCAGACAAGTTAATCGAAGTGCAGGAGGGAAGTAAGAATTACATGTGTATTAAGGAGGTTAAGACATGACAGAAAAGATGAGATTAAAAAATGTCATTTTTTGTAGCTAATTGTAGTCTAGAGTAACAAAAAATACAGTATGCTTCCTGAAGTACAATAGGACTGCAAAGAAATGCCAAAGACAAGAATAATAAATTCCCATAATTCAAGCCCTCTTGTTTCCTCTGTTTGAATGAGGAAGCGGCTTTGCCAGCTGTGCTCACCAAGTGCTCCAGAAACATGGAGTGGTCTCCTTCAGGGGATGGCCAGGAGCCCTTTAGGGAACAGCCAGGGCTCCTTTCGGTCACAGTCAGCGCTCCTTTAGGTGACAGCCAGCTGGGGAGTGACTTTCATCCTTGGCAGAGGCATCCCACATCACACAGGGGTCACTGATGTTCCCTGGCTATGTACCTTGGGGATGGCTTTTTCTTGGATTTCTTTGAATGGAGGCAGGATTTCTGGGCGCACATGCAGGGGTGTGAGGAGCAGCAGGTGCAGGGTCTTTGCCATTGGCCGTTTTGCCCAGGTGGTCTCAGGTGTGCTCCCCTCCTGACCAGCCCTCAGCCCTTCCAGCAGCTCTTTCCCAGCCGGGATGTGTCCATTGGAGGAGGTGAAAGTCTCTCACATTCGAGTGGTTTCCTACCTGAAGCAGCAAAGTGGACGTTGGATGGTGTGCTGTCAGCAAACTTTATTTTTCTTCCAAGCTCTGTTTGAATCAGTCTGCTTGCAAGTGGAGGGGAAGTGTCCTCCTCCTGAAAAACCATTTTAACCCAGCCATTTTTCCTAAGAGCCAGTTCTGCATGTTTGGGAATATTTGGGAACCAAACTCTTGGTAATTTTATGGCCCAGGATGAGGTGTTAGGGGCAATTTTTGAGAACAGCTTCCAGTGCAAATGGGGCATGACAAGGCATATCAAAAATACATGGACTTCCAGAGGCTGAACCTGTGGTGCTGATTTAAATCTACTTTTGGAAGTTTAACATAGTCTTTATTTGATAGAGTGGAAATCTTACCTAAAGTGAGTTAATATTTTTCTTTTATTCTCTATTTCAAGGACATACTATTTTAAGATAGCTGTTGTCTGTAATACTCCTTACTTTATTTTACATTTTCTCTCATATATCATAACCAGAAATTTGGAACAGATCACTTATTCCATTGACACAATTTCTTATTCCCACTGAACCAGAATGCGTAAATTTGCAGTATTCATTTACAATTTCATTCTGTGTTGCTGAAGTGTAATGAATACATGGATGCCTCAGTAGGAGACCCTGATGCCTTGCAAAATAATCATGAAAATTAACCAGCCCAAGCATAAAATGTACTCTTGCCCTTACCATGATCATATTGGTATTAATCAGAAGGAAAAGAAGCTATTAACTGAGTCACAAAGACTGTGAAAGCAATTATTCATTTCCATTGAGTGAGATGCTTTGAGTTTTCTCTACAAAACTCTTTTATGCTCTCCACAGTCACAATGGTTGCAGCTGCCCAGAAAGCTTTCACCTGCCTGTGAGAGCTTTTTGGCAGGCGGGGCTGGGCATGCTGGCTTGGTCCTCAGCAGGTCTCGGCCCCAGAACTGTCTCAGGATGTGCTGCTTTGCCCTGTGTTTTTGTGTGAAATGTAGCAACAAGTTCTGCATGCAGAAAACATGTTAGGCTCTGTAACATTTCACACTGCATCTCTCTGTGGTCTCTCTGAACTAAATTTGCTTTGTTTTTATGGTTGGTGGCAGGAGCAGCTGCTGCTGTGTCTGGTGCTATAGCAATGAAACACCCAAATCGTGTGCCTGAGAGAAAAGAGATCTGGCTCCACAGAGCTCAGGCTCAAAGGTAGATTAGTGCAGCTTAGTGAAATATCCTCTGTTAGCTGAACAGTGTGTGCCTGTACCCAAAAGGTGAGCCAAAGGCACATCAGAAGACCTCTCTGACATGATGGTTTCACCCAGCTGAGTGCGTGTCTGGCTGTGCCTTCCTGGGGATCAGGAGGTGGCAGTGTTTCTGTGCCACAGCACTCTTCCTGCTGCTGCCTCTTCGTTCCCCGCGCTGTCTGACAGGAGGGCGTTCTGACTACACAGAAATATACTTTTTATAATCACTTCTAAGAATATTATGACAGGCGATTAATAATCTGACAGCAAAGTGACTATTTTTAATGGCTTTAAATGAAGGCTTTAAACCAATCCTCACTGTAATCCCATTACTGCAGGAGACGTTTGGGTAGCTCAGTATGTGCTGCCTTTGCTCTACATTGGCGAGACCTGTGCTGGCATGAGCAACACAAAAGCCTCAGGGCAGAATTGACCTGCTGGGACATGTAAATGTGACAGCAACTTCGTTATAAAACATCTTAATTAGCCACGAAGGAGTGTCTGTTTGCAGAGAGAATATTATGGGTCTGAGGATAGACACCTCGTTTTTAAAGGGGGATGCTGAGGTGTGCATGGCATACTACAATACTAATTTTCCTATTACACACCATAAAACTTCATCCAGATTCTCCTGAAAACTGAGTTTAAATAGTCTGCAAGGTGAACTTGGAGCATTCCCAGCAATATTTGGGAGCTTTGGATGAGATTTTGCACAGCTGACAAGTGCTTGTTGGTATACAGGCATCCTTGGTAAGACTTAGTCTGATCATAGGTACAGGCTTCCTCACTCCTGGCTTTCACCTACTTCAGTTTTCATTTGAGAATCTAAAACTTGCTGTTACTAAAGCCCAGGGGAAAATGTGTCTTAGTCTTAGATAGAGCTTTTGAAAAATAATAAATAAAGTCACTCCTTGCCTTATAGAGAAAGCTGTTTCGCTTTCAGCTAAAACTGTGGCACTTTAGCAAGATACTGAACAGTAAAATAAATTATTTTTTCATGTGGTGTGTGCCAACACATAATGTGTGTATTTGAAAGAGGATTATTAGAATATTTTGAATGATCATTGGTAAATGTTACATTGTACATGGCTTAGGTTCAGAATGGGACAGATACTGCAGTTGGCTGTGATTCAGGTAAGGAACACGAATGATTCACAAGGTTGGTGGAAGTGGAGTAAGTAATTCTTTCATCTTGATAATTTTCTCCCTGAAGCAAAGTATCTCACATATGGTGACACCTTTGTAAAATAGTGTGATGGCCAATAAGGATGGGGGAGCTCAGAAAAGACCTGCTAAAGCGGATTTGATTTGATATAAAGGATGGAGCCTATCTCTCTGTCCGTTTAAAGTTTTTCTCGTTATTTTCTCTTTTCTCTATCTTTCTCTCTGTGTATGTAGAGAACTGTTAGGAATGAAAGGTAGCTGGCCCAGTACACTAATATATCTGCTTTGATAATTCTGAGAGCTGTTTTATTCAGGAAGAGGATGCAAAGACTTAAAAGAATGTAGTTACTTGTGTAATTTGAAAACCCTGGAAAAATTCCTGAGGGGCAATAGCCAGAGGAACAAATGCAGTTTACTTGTCTGGGAAAATACAGCCAGATGTAGCTTTTATGTAGTTTTCTGATGTGGCTTCATTATAAAATACCTATGTGATTTGTTTTCAGTTGGCTGTTCTCCAGACAGAAGAGCCCTGAAATGCATTTAGCATGTTTTCAACTGCTGCTGTCTGGGACCTTCTCACTTGCTTTAACAATGTCCATAAATAGTACCTTTGCCTTAGCTAGTCCCATAATCTGGTAGGGGTGGGATATAATCCATGGAGGCATCCCTGCAGTTGGCTAGAGGAGGAGGGATCACTTGTGCTGCTGAACACAGCTTATTCGTTGGCATAAGCTGAATCTTGCCAAAGATAAAAAAGGGGACAGTCCCTGTGCCGGCCATAGCAGAAATGGTCAGAAGCTCCTTGTTTCTATGACCATGATCACCTCAAAATTGCTGCCAGACTCGGTACTCTTGACAGAATGATTTAACATAAATTAAAATCGACTTCAGTATCTGTTTCTACCTTCCTTTTCTCTGCTTCTCTTTGTCATTTGGTTCTTGAGATATTGATCCTTCCTTGGGTTTTTTTTTTTCCTTTCTTCTCCTGTCCCCTACTCTGCTGACGTCTAATTGCAGGACAGCAGCGCAGTGCTTTGCGAACCTGTAGACTCACAGTTTTGCATTTATTCAGGAAAATGTTGCTCATGTGATTTACGAAGATGGTCAGAAACTCGGGTTGGGTTTTGTTTTGTACAGGGAAAGAAATAGAAGAGACACTGGCCTTCTATTTTCTGTAGTGTATCCTTCCTATTTTCTGTAGTCATAGAACTTTGTGGATTGGCATGAAAGCCGACCTTACCTGAGAGAAAACAATGTTGCTCAGCAAATCCACTTGCAAGAAAGCTCAAAAGCAATTACACTAGGTAAACAAGAAAGGATGTTGTAGATCTTGTCCCTTTTTCTAGCTGGGTACTAAATACAAAGCTGATGGGATTATTTGATTTCACATTCCCAAATCCTACTGCGTGTTATCTTTGCTAAACGACTTTTATGTAATCTTTAGTGTGCATAAATACATGTTGACAAAAAATAATGCAATGACAACAAAAAGAAGGCATAAAAATCAAAGCATTACCATGTGAGCATTGTGATATCGTGTTCACAATTTCTTGTGTTTTGTTTTGTTGGGATTTTTTTCCTGTGAAAGGTAAGCCCATTGGCTCGGATACTGCAGGAACTCAGTATGTTCTTTCTCCAGAGTGCAAACCCCTAAACAATCTAATATGATAAGGATGAACACATCTTATTTGTCTAAAGGAATGAAGAAAGCTTTGTGTGGTTGATTTTTACCTGAACTAGTTGCATTTGTTTTCCTGGTTTCTATCAGATACCAATAAACTGGAGCAAATTGGAGGGATTCCCTCTTTCAGGGATTCACCTCTGTTTTCTGGTGTCTGTCCTCGTGAGTCTTGTCAGTATAGACCATAAAGCTCCCTGGCCCTCTCCTGTATTAGAGGGCACGGTGAAAACTTCAGCTTGCCACCTTGTCTTCAGTGGGTTTCTGAGCAATCAGCACTAGAGAAGAAATTGTAAAGAGCTGCTTAAAAACCATAATGATTCTTTGTTTCACTGCAGCTGCCATCCAGGGGGGCTGTTGTCCCTAAATTCACAGCCCAGATGGTGCTATGGCTTCTGTCCTGAAGTTTTGAGCCTCTTTAACACTCTTCATTGCTATTTATGAAGGAAGTAAATTACATCCTTTATAATCAAATGTACAAGAGAAAATCAACTAGATCATTTCTCCTTTCTGCATTTCAGGGAAAGCAAAGTACTCCAAGAATTTGGAAAAGGGTTAGAAGCACTGACTTCATGCCGTCTGTCTGGTGCACTGTCTATTGAACCAGCATATGTTCAATATGCTGTGTGTCCAGCTTGTTCCTGTGACCTGCACTGTAACACAGTGGACGTGAAACCGCTTCAAAATCTGTTGTTCAAAAGTACCAGCCTGACCTCAACTTCCCTGTCTGAGGACCCAAAGATGTACCTAGGGAACAAGAGCATCTACTTTCATGTGGAATTAGGGAATGGTGCCTTAGATTATGTCTTGCATTTCTGATTGTGAATTTGCATCTGTTTGTTAAATATATTGAGGTTTAACGGCTTGCAAAACTCCCTCTCGTCCAGATTTGATTGCACATTCATTGCTCATTACCTACTGGCATGCTGCTTGCTGTACAGTGGTGCTATCAGTAATATCCAGTGTAGTTAGCATTCCAACATAGGAGCTCTGGAATTAGGCCACACAAGTCCAATTTTACACCTTGGAAATGATGAGGAAGAAAATGGCACATGCATGAAACAACGTCACCTTTGGCTTGGGCAATTTTCTAAGGATGCCATGATGGCCATTCTGCTGTAGGAATGGATGGGGGCTGCAGGTCCATCTTCTACCCTTAGAGCTGGGAAAAAACATGAGTATCTCAGTGCAGGAATAGCATCTCTATGTGCAGCACGCTTACTGTTCATAACTGTGCTGTGCAATTGCATTTCATTCAGTCCTGCCTGACATTTAGACATTTTGCAATAGGAAATTCCATAAGACGCCCACGTGCTGTGTAAAGTGGCATCTTTCATTTATTCGACACTGGCATGCTGGTAATTTCATTGCTCAAACTCCTGTTCTCATATTATGAATCAGTAGAAAAAGGAGACATGGATCATTTTCATATTATGCCCTCCACAATCATAAATAGTTTAATAAAATTGTTTCTAACTGTACTATAAAGTGAGAATGCAGATTTAATAGTGTTCTACAAAAGAAAAGAAAGCTGTGTCTTTTTGTTTTAGATCCTTTAGGATGGTTACAGAAGAGGAGAAAGGATTGGAGATGCAGTGTTTCGTAACTTAATTGTAGTTGGAATGAAGTTAGAGGGAACACTGTAGGTAAAATAGCCATTCAGTCAAAATGTTATTTTATCAAAGCTGGAGGGTTTTGCAGAGGCATATTTATTTCTAAAATCTTCTTGCTGGGGACTCTTGGGTCTGTGGCAGAAAGCAGTGCTTTACACACTGACCTCTGCTGCAAAGAACTTGTGTTAAAGTCCTTTTTTTTTCAGATGAAGGGAAAGAAAGAAAAGGAAAAAATGCCTTATAATTTGCAGTACTTGGGACTTGGCACACTGCATATCTTCATACATGTTCTTTTAGAAAAATGTGCAAATGTATCTCTTCTTCATTTGGCAGGAAGGCAAATTTTGGCATCTCAACTTTTACCTTGAAATAAAAATTGTTGCTTTCTGCTTAGAGTATTTCATCTTTTCTGACCTTGCTGAAGAAGTCTAGGGAGCACTGGGGAATATCTGTAGCACATTCCTGGTAAGTGGCTGGAGGGGTGGGGTTGTTCAGGCAATTGTTAGGAAAGATTTGTGTTGGTACTCGTTTTAAAGTATCACCTAGGGGACCAGTCACAGTGGTGCTACAACTGCCACATAGAGGGGTTCCCCTTTTCTGAGGAATCAGAGTTGTAAAGAAGGTGAGGTAGGAAGTGCATGGGATGAGGGAAATGCTCTCGGGGGTTTATAGAGGGGAAACAGAGATGTGGACTGATCTTGATCATGATGGGAGCCCGTAGTAGAAGTAGCGCTGCAGGTCTAGGATTGCCCAAGGTTCAGAGGAGTCCTTCAGCCTCTCCTCAAGCCTGGGGAGCTCCTCTGCCTCCCCCTGCCCCAGGGATAGCCAGGACTTGCCTTGCAGTGAGCCAAAGCAGGTGACGGGTATAGCAGATACTCCTTGTGTGTTCAAAAATGTGTTTGATTATACCAAGTGAGGTAAGCGATGCTGGCTCCTGTAAAGCTCCTAATAAAATACACCATCTGGGTAGTAATTGTAGTGCTTTGTGCCTCACAAACCCTTCCAAGCATCAAGGCCTTGTTTCACTGAGTGCTGTGCAAATAAAAAGCTGAGTCTTACCACTGCCCCAGCTGAGGATGTTTTCTGAGCACCTTTTTCTTCAGGAGAGGACAAGGCAATGTGTGCAGTGATCCAAAACTATGAAATTAAAAGGTCTTAGCTTGCCACCTCTTGCACCAATTCCTGGTAGTATTTTGTAGGCACTTGCCAGACATTGGAGATGAATGCCGAAGGACGGTATTAGTATGACAATAATCTATGAATATAATGCAAATAATAGTTCATATAATAAATGAGTAATGCAATAGAAGGTAAAGACTCATTCATGAATCCCTAGCCTTTTTTTACCCCCAAATAATGGTATACTTAGGTTCTTCCACCAAGAAACATCTAGCTGTCATCCTCCTTCCTCTCTTACATTCCTTGGTGTGGAATTCTGCTCCACTGCAGTTAGTGAGACTATCAGTGCTGATGCTGAGATTTCATCCCTGGTACTTTCAGGGTGACTGAGATCTGCAATGATTTCTATGCAGAGACCTGAAGGAACCGAGAGTTTGGAGGAAAGTCTGCAACCTGCTTCCCTCCCTCCTTTCTATAGGGCATAAGAGAAACTGCTCCTTCTCAAAATACCAACTCTTCAGATTCATTGGTGCTTTGCTTAACATGAAATAGTCTTGATTTAAGAGATATTGAAGCAGCTGGAGTCAGATGATTTTTAGACCTTTCTGAATTGTTTCCTAAATGTAATGTAAGTTGCAGTGAGAAATTTACAGCAATATGAGAACAGGCATTTCAAAATGTCAGCTTGTGTCTGTAAATTGCCGTGTCTGGTAATAAACCCACCTGTCAAGTAACCAGCAATCTCAGCCTACTGGTGAATCTGATTTTGCTGTGTGCTTTCTCCTGAGTGAATCACAGAGAGAGCAAAACTAGTGATTCTTTCTCATGCTCTTAACTTTTTTTGGAAATTCAGGTGAAAGTGAACATGAGCTGTGAAGTTAAATGAAACAATTTAAATGCTATTCAAGAATATAAAATTTTTAAGCTGTGTTGTTAAGCATTTAAATCAGGAATTCTTTAAACTGGGATTTGTTCTTCAAATCTGCTCTGCTCCTTAACATGGTTATATGCATAAGAATGAGTAACCTAAAAAAATCTTCCTTTAAATATTTGGTTCACCATATATTGGGTATTATCCTTACTAAACATTTTGAGCAGACATATGGTGTGATGTCTGATGGGCTTTAATTCTTCTAGCTCAGCCATCTGATCTGAAGAAGGAAGCAAAATTATAGCCATAAAACCGTACCCTCTGATTCACCTTCCTGTTCTATTTATGATTTTTGCAACCAGGATACATAAACTCCACAGTCAGCATTCAGATGGGTGGGTATATAGTTAGCTCATTTCTCTACATGTGTCCTCAGAACAGAATAGTAAATCTGGTTATTTCTGAAAACTGTTCCACAATATTGTAATTATAATTTTTTCGGCATGTTTGTATTTAAATGTGGTATATGAGAGGAATGAGACCATGTTCTTGGAGCGCTATCTCTGAAGGTCATTAGATATCAATTATATTAAAACACTGAAAAGATTCCAGGGGTGTAAAGCCCCTGACTGGCACTTATCCAAAATGCTTTGCCCATTGTCTGTTGTTGCTTTTTCTTCCTCTTACCAGCACACACAGAAAGTTGTAGCAAGGAGAATTTACAATGGGGTGTGTTTTTAATAAATATTGGAGTCTTGCAAAGTGCTTGACTTTAACAAAGTATGTGCCTGCCTCTCTGCTTTAATGGTTGCTGAAGCATATCCAACTAAATTGCAGAAAAGATACACTTTGACCCTGAAATTCTGCCAGCATCCTAAAATATATTTGATGTACAACTTGCCCAGTAAGGTGGGCATTTGTTTGTCAGCTTAATTCTTGGAGGTTTTTAATTTTTTTTTTTTTTTTTACTGAATTTATTTTCATGCGTGTTCAAGCTCAGGCTAGAACAGTTTTGGCATCTCTTCCCTGCAAGGAAAATCAGTGTGGAACCCGTCCCGAGCTGGGACTCCCAATAGCTGTGCTTTGGGTAAGAGCAGCTAGAGAGGATCAGCGACAGGGTGCGGTGGCCTTCCTGTGCCTGGTGACTCTTACCGTGTGTGTTAATTACATGGCGGGGAACGTTGTAGAGCGTAGTAGCAGTAAATGGTTCGGTCTCTGGTGTGCAAGGCTCTACGTTCTCATAAAAATTTTGTTTTAGCGTGTTTCACCCCTGGAGACTTTTTAAAAAATTGTGTGACACTTAGGGAATAATTAATTTTAGCCTCCAACTACCTCTAGTTATGGATGGTGATTGTTTCGAGGGGTCTTCAAATTTCCATTAGTATTTCAACAGTAAAATCTTGCTCTGTGGTCATATCTTTGTATAAGCAAGGAGAAAAGATTTGGTTTTTTCCTTTGTAGCTAATTTGGCAGAATATTTAACTGTGCTTTAGTTAAACTGGTCTTCTCCACCCAAGCTGAGGCAGATGTTGCAGTGCTGTGAATATCTCTTGTGCAGTGGAATGAGGGTGCCTGAGACACAGGCAGATCAGGGATGGTGCAGAGACTCGACTTCAGGTCTCCAAGCAGTAAGCTGGGTGTCAACCAGTTTGGGTGGCTACCAAAAAGGATGCTCATTTGGGCAGAAGAAACATCAAGAATGTGGCAAATACAGAAAACAGGGGCTGGGAGATTTAACCACATATTATCATGTATAATCGCTAATTACAGTACATCTACGGCCTAATAAAGATCCAGATTGAACAGAACTGGGAGATGTGCCAACTTGGTGCCATGCCAGAAATCAGCCTGGCATTTTAAACCCCATTCTGGTCATTCTTTTCCACACGACAAAGCACTTCTACAAATATTTACGAAATGCTTTGTTGCTGTGGGATGTTAGATGTCCTTGTCTTTGGTACATCCCTGTCTCCTGTCCTGTGGATAGTGCTTCACCAGGTGTGGTGTATAGCAGGATAGCTTTAGCACTGCTGTATTGCTGCCAAAATGGTAAATCTGATTTCCTCAGGAGTGTTTGTTATAAAAGCACAGAGGACATAGAAGACATTCCTGAAGCTCAATAATTGCACAAATGCATTTGGGATGTTTATCAAGTATTCTCTTATATCCCCTTCCCCCATCTCCTTTCAACTGTTACTTGTCCCAGGCCACCCTTGTTGTTAGAATTTATGAAAGAAAATAGATTTTTTCCCTTCTTCTTGTTAAAGCCTGATGATCCAAGACACCTGAGGAATGCCTATAAAATCACATAAGCTCCAGACATCTGAAATTGCTCAGGTTTTACTGAGAATGCAAATACTCTTGTAAAGTGGTTTTAGTTGTTCTTAAGAGATTAATTTGATCAGCTGGGAAATGCTGGCATGGCTGATGTGTGTTTGTAACGGGCCATACTGCCATTTCTTATAGGAAACCTCATGGGCAAGGGATACAGGAGAGGGATTCTTTCAGGAAGTTCCTCCCGTAAAGCTGCTAGTCCACCAACCGATAATGTCCTTTGTTCATTAGCCTAACAGAGTACTCTTAGTTAGAAAGTCACAGGACTACTGGGAAAATAAATGTTGGGGAATGGTCACTGTACCAGAAATGACCATGGAGAGTGTCCTAACTCTGAGAGGGTGCAATAGTGCCTCTCCTCAGAGCCACAGAGGTGTCCCTGTCAGACACACCGCTAGCTGGGGTGTGCAGAGTGATACTGAATGCATGTTGACAGAGTTGCTAGAGATTCAAGCTGGTGTGGATGCATGATAAAACAGATAATTTCCTTAAGCTGTTTTTATCAGTAAAGAATGAATTCCTCTTTTGAGTGACTCCGCTTTAATCCATCTAAGAAACAATGCCAGGCTTTATTGGTGTAAAGGGACTTGCTTTGCTCTCTGCATGTATTGTTCCTGTGCTACAAATCAATAAGAGCCTGCAATATTTATGTGACATCCCAAAATCCTCTATACAAAAGCTCACTCTGGCAACAAATATATGAAAATTCCCTCCACCTGGTCCATTAGAGCCTTCAGCTGGGAAATGTCAGCAAAGGATAGCTCAGCTGAAACATGACCTGCAGTTTTTCTTGAATGGATGAGGCATTGGTGATGCAAACTATTGATGCCCTCAGAAAGGTGCAGTTAAAGAGCATTTTTATTTATTTTACAGCATCCACCTCTGTGCCCACAAATGAAGTCATCATTTACAAATGACTTTAACACGGAAACGACCAGCTCCTGCAGCAATTTTCACCTCTAAGAGCTAGAGAAGGTCTGTGTTATGCTCCAACAGAGTACCTCTATGAAAGAAAATGGGAGGTTTCTTTGTTTGGGTTTTATTGGTACAAAGGTGGATTTACTAAATCACTGCCATATGTTCTTGTAAGATTCTTGTTTTGTCATCTTCCATGTCTATTACCTTATTCCTTCTTTAATTGTGTAAATTAATATTAACTGGTGCCAATTCTACTTTTTATTGAGACATTCCCAGAAAAGAAAGGGGTGGCAGAAACCCCTTAATTCTGTGCTCAACTTAGACCATTAGTTCTAATATTGTAAAGTAGTTTTACTCCTAGATCAGATTCAGCAAGCAGCACGTGAAATGCAGCTATTGCAGAAGAGAGGCGTAATATTCCTTATTGTGCTTTTTACATATAGTGTGGCATCTCAATTAAACACAATGGTGTTTTTTCAAAAGTTGCTGAACAGACTATTTTTAGATGAAGAATCTGGCACAGCCCATTAATGAGAATTTTATTCTTTGCTGCTGCTAGCCACAGCCTCTTCTCCCCCCCCCCCACCTTAACTTTGTTTAAAAGCCAAATAAGTAAATATTGCTGGGCTCTTGCCTTTGTAAACTGAAGATCAGATCATTCCCATGAGGAGCTTCTGTCTCTTCTTGTACAGCTGTACTCCTTCATAATCAAGGGCCAGCATTTCAAAGTGGCTGATAAATATTAAGTGCTTTAACTTCTGGGTGCTTGGTTTGACATGTTCAAAAGGGCTGATTTTCAGAAAGTTCTCTGACACGCACTAGTAAAATCTCAGGCTTTTCTGGCTGGCTACACAAAATTCCTGGCCAAGCACCACCACTTTGTAGTGGTATTTTAAAGCAAGATTCTTTAACAGGAAGGATGGTGTCTTGTGGAAATGGTGCCATTGGTTTGAATTTACCTTTGGGCCTGTAAAGTAATATGGGAGCTCAAATGCATCTCCTGTGGATCTGCCTCCTTGTTGCCAGATGCAGGTGAGGAGAGGGTGGCCCAGGGACCGAGCTGAAGGCAGTGGCCTCTGGTGGCAGCACAGAGACAGGCTAGGATCTTGAAGGGTGTTGCAGAAACCAGGTAGAGTCAAGCTCAGTTAAACGCAGCTTTGGTCCTCTTATTTAGATCTGATTGCGCTCTCCTCAAGCATATGAATCACATAAACTTGCATGTGTGTTCGTTTACTGCTCTGCTGCTGTTCTTCTGCCATCCCAGGAGCTGGAGGAAGTAAATTAGAAACTGCCACTCAGCAATAGGTGGTCTCAAACAAAACCCCTTTCTGAAAGCAGAGCACTCTGGGGTCAGAGCATGTCCGTGCCAGTCACTGTCTGCTTTGCCATCAGCTGCTGAGGCATATGGCAGTGACTTCAGTGGAAGAAATTTGCTCTTAGCCCCCTGACATTCTTCTTCCTGGGCACCTCTCTTTGCAATGTTAAAGACATCTCTTCCAACAAGATCTTCACCTGTACTTCCATGAAAGTCAGCTGAGCTGTGATTTATGCCAGCTGAGCATCCGACCTTTGTAGTCCAACTTGCTGAATTCCCTGGCAGCACCTCAGTCCTGAGGGGGCATTCTGCAGCTGCAGAAGATGAAGGACATTGCTTATGGTCTATCATAAAGAGTTCAAACCTTTACAGGGAGAAGTCCTTCATTTAGAGCATCTCATAATGGAGGCAGCCTCTCACGGGTGAGGCTCTCCCCTAGTCTCCTGCCATGCCAGTCTAAGGAAGATGGCTCTTAAAAAGAGGCTTCTGCAATTATCTCTAAGACAGCTGATGATTTTTCAGCCTGGATGTGGTACGACGAACAGCTTTTAATTTGTCATGGAAATTAGTAATTTAAAATAGATTTTTTCATAGTTAAGTGGACTCAGTGTGAATCACTACCAGAAAAGCTTCACTTTGTGCATCATGTGAATCTGGAGCAACACTTCATCAATGTCAGTAAACTTAATTTAAATAGAGTAAATCTAGTGTGAATGAATCCAGAATCAAGTCTTATGTCTTCAGACATCTGCGGTGGTTTCAGACCCTATGGGAAGCTGTTGAGAGACTGCTCCTAGGTGATTTTAATGCCCCACAGGAGAGTGTCTCTATGATAGAGTGGCACTACTCATTAGCTGCAGGCTCTGAGGGTGAAATAGATAAACTTAGAGCAAGAGAAAGAAAGCAGGTCTGCAGGCTGTTAGTAGGACACGTGTGCCTGTGCAGCTGAGGGTGAGAAAGCAGCCTCTGAATTTCCTGTGTGCAGAGACAGTGTGGGCATGCTGTGTGTGCACAACCCGCCTGTAGGCATGGGAGGATGACACCTTCAGGTCCTACACAGCTTGGCTTTTAAAGGCAGCTAAGTGATGCTGGATCACAAGCTGGGATTTCAAGTAGATTAAGTGATCTATGAGCTATGCATATTTTTTTGTGTTTCTTCTGGACTGTTTCATCAGTCCCCCACCACCTCAGAGTCTAGCACCATCAGCAGTGGGGTTTAAGCTTCCTGGTCAGTGCATTACAGCTGGAGAGTGTTCCTGTTACGTGGCTAGGATTGGTGGCCTCTAACATCTGTAGGGGCCTTTGATGCTTATTAAAGATATAACTTTCGAATTTCCAGATTTCTCACAATGTTCATGCAAAGGGAGATTTTCCAGTTACTCCATACTGAGTAGAGAGATGGCCTTGCCCTGGGCTCATCCTTGGAGGATTTATAGGATGTCCATGGGGATTCTACTGAAGTGCAAGGGCCCAGTTTACTAAGGACTGTGAAGAAAGTGAGAAAAGTAGCTGGTTATCCAAACAAGAGGATGCAAACTTCAAAAACTTGCATGAGTGTGAAAACATCTACTACCACTTTATCTCTGCATGGTTTCTTAGCTTCCTGCTTGGCCAGATGGCAAGCTGATTAGTAGCCCAAGTAGCTCTTACGCCAAGAGCTTGATGGAGAAGTGGTGCTGTGGATTTGTGTTTCTTTTTTCCTGCCTCTGCCAGGTGCAGCAGTGAAAAGCAGGCAGCAAAGCAAAGCATGTGCATATATCCCGTGCAGAGCCCTCAAACTGTGATGTTCCTGAAAAAGTAAGTGTTGTCTGTACATTTCTCTGCTCTGAATGCTGGTGATGAGACTCTTAGCCCTCAGCATTGATGAATTGATGACAGGGGTCTGCACAATAAAGTTCGCATGTTCAGTCTTTGTTAGTGACTTTTCTTTGGAGACCCTCCTTCAGAACCTGCTCGTTCATCCAGACAAAAGCAGCAAAAATACAAGTTGTCTTCTCCTCATACATGGCTGTTTTTCAGTATGAACAGTCGCTTGGGTTATTTCAGCAAGTGACAGCAAGCAATGAGGGTCAGCTTTTGACCCTGGATCTTGTACCGGTTTTTCTCTGTTTCCATGTTCAATTCCAGGGCTAAGGTAAGCAGCTCTAGGCAAATCAACTTTTCTTGATTTTCATCCCCCTCCATTAAAAAATTAAAAGGCTCTTGAAGCTTCTGAGCCTGTAAATGAGAGCACTGCTGTGAATTTGAGTGCAACATTGGCTTTATTAGAGCTAGTCCTGAAAGTAAATTTGCTTAGGTGTGTTAGTGTTTGTGTGAACTGCCATGCAGGGGGAGAGGTCTTCTCAAGTATTTTGATAGCTAGGAAAGAGCCCATAAATGCACCTTTAAGCCATTTAGAAGCTTGTAATCTTTCTTTAGTGTTAGCACACCTTCAGAAGAGTGAATTTCCTGTGCAGCGTGTCTGACAGCACTTAATTCTGGATCCAGGTAAAGGCAGCTGGGAGGAGCTGGTTGAATATTTCAGCTCAAAAACTGCATATGGTCCATTCTGTCTGGATATTGCTGACATAAATATGGATCATGAGAGTCTCTACAGCTGTCAGTGTGTTTACCCCAGTGCTAAACCAGTGTGATAAGGCTGCATCTGGTGTCTGTCATGAGTCATATTGCTTAGTTTTTTCATGTCAGTATTTTTTCCTCTTTTTTTAGTTTGCTATGACAAACATTTTAACATATGTAATTTATTTTAAAAAACCCCCAAGCCTTGGATGATGAAGACATGGTCCTAGGTGATTCTGAAGTGTGAGACACAGCAAAACCAAGGTAACTGATGGCTAAGGTACTTCTAATTCTTCTGGGTCATTGTGCTATTGGGAGTTATATGTGCGCTGAAATAAAGCAGGTGTTTAATTCATTTTTACAAAGAAATGACAGCTTTAGTCTGTAAATACATCTATAACAAAATCTATAATCTCAACAAAGATGTGAATGGGAGAGTTGGCTGAAAATGCAGAGGGTTGACTTCTGCAGCTCAGTTTGCAAAATGTGGATGTTATTTACCATGACTTTAGTAAACCCTTCAACACCATGTCACAATGGGATTCTCCTGGAAAAATGGACTGCTCATGGCTTTGACCGGTGCATTGTTTGCTGCTTGAAAAATTGGCTGGAAATCTGGGACCAGAGTGGTGGGGAATGGTGTCACACTCAGTTCGTGGCTAGTCTCTGGTGGTCTTCCTCAGGGCTCAGCTCTGATGATCATTTTAAATTTTGAAGAAAAATGTTTGACTTAAGCTGAGTGTTGAGCAGTTTGGCAGTCACGCCCACTCTGTTTAGGCAATAGGGAGAAGATATGCAAAGCTCAGCTCAGCTTCAAGGAAGAAGCAACTGTTTGTGTTGGGTTCATGGTTCTGTGCTGAGGAATTAGCAGAAGCTTGCTGCACTTCATGTGACCCAGCTGGTTCAGTCATTCTTGTAATAATGATGTGGCTTCATGCAAGAGAAACCACTCTGAGCTGCTTTACAGGTTTCCTGATCTACTGTCGGGGAACTCAGTGCATGTAAAAATCAATCACTTAAGATAATTATTGAGCTTATTGGGGAAGACAAGAGCTGAGATCTTACTTGGATCCTTCAGTGACAATACATGGCATGAACTCAACAGGGCACTCTGGTAAGGATGGGTGTTATGGGCAGCAAGAGTGCTTGTGACAAGTATGTCCAGTCCTCCATTCAAGAGGAAAAAACATCACTTTTTAGACCAAATGTTGTTCTTGGACTTTATCCATATTTGCGTTCTTTGCATGACTTTGCACCTTGCCGTGGTTTTGCCTGTCTTTTTTGCCGAGTGTTTCAGGTACAAGTCCAGCCACTGGCTCAAGGAGGCAGTGAGGAATGGAGGGACCTGCTCAGGGACCAGAGAGGACACAGCTCTCTAGCATGGCACAGTGCTTGAAGGAGGGCTGTTTCAGATCCTGGCACCTGGTCCATCTCCCGTGCAGATCTGAGCACTGTGGTGATTTTCTTTCTAGTACAGTAAACTAAGGGGATTTCAGGCAAACTATTCTCTTGACTCGCAGAGGGGGCATTTAGATGCAGTGGGTGTTGTCAGTCAATTCTCTCCCTCTGTCTACAGTTTGTCTTTTCCTCATGAATTTTCTTTCACTTTTGTATAGCATCTTCAACGTGTGAATATGACTTCTTCTTGGCCGTGTTTTTCCCCCTCCTTGCCTCTTCCTTTGATAAAACTACTATGGATTCTGGGTTGAATCCTTTATTTGAGTCTGTGAGCTTAAGACTCTTATTACTCCACAAATGCCAAAAGTGTTACTTTGGTGCAACTGGGAACAGAATCAAGGTTTTTATCTATTGCTGGATTATGGGACACCGGTCAAAACAATCTGCTTATTTTTTAATATATTGCTGTTCACGGCCAGATTCTGGGATTTTTTTTTAGTTTTGTTCCTTTCTCTCCTGACAACCCAAGGGACAGAGGGTACTGACTGTGCAGAGCATCTCAAAATGGTACTGTGGGGTGAGTGGCTCCTGCCTACGGAAGTGTTGTGCTTGTGGAGAACACTCCCAGCAGCATTTACAGAACAGAGCGGAGCAGGTGGATGTTCATGTGAGGCCATGCCTGCCTCCCTTTCAGCTCTTCAGTTGCTGGGCATGCCTCCAAGGATGTTTCCTGTTGTTTTCCCTACACTCTGACCAAGTGTTGAATGGGATTCCTTTGCCTTTTTTCTTTTAATAGCCACTTTTCCTTTCATCAGTGCTGCCTGAGGCTGGCCAAAATAGTAACCCTGAGAACTGTTAATATGAGGAGATATTACAGCTCCAGAATTATTTTCCAACATTAATTACTATATTTTAACCTCATTCTAATTTAGTTCCATCTTCCTCCTCCTTGTCTTTTCACCCATCAGCCCTCTTTTTACAATCCGTGATATTCCCAATACACAGAAGGATGTGTGTGATGTCTCACAGAACCTATATATTCTTTTTGGGCAGTAGAGTATTAGGTTTTCCCTCACCATCTGCAGTAGTAACGTAATTAAATAAAGTAATAATAATTCTGACATTTTGCTGTGCTAATATGATGGTCATTGCTAGCGTAATCTGTGTGGAAAAGTCTCTTGCTAGTGGCAAATATTTGCATTTAGCACAGAGCTCTTGTTTTTCCAGGATTTTTTTTATTTGGGCTTTTTTTTCCCCCATTCCATGTTACTTCTTTTTTCTTTTATTTTTTTATTTTATTTTGTAAGAAAGAACATCTGGAAAACTTTAACTTCATGTTGCCCACCTTACTCACCCTGTGAAAATTGAATTCCAGTCCTGTTCTCTCTGTCTGTCATGCTTGCTGACTGTTCATGGACCTCTGTGGCGGGAGCGTTTGGGCATTCACCGCTGAAATTTGTAATGAACAGCTTTTACCTGTGGATGTCCTGGATGACTGTCTCTCCCCAGAAGGCTAGAGTCATTTGTGTTTCATGTGCTTCTCAGGGAATAATGGGCTGGAGTGACCTCGGGCAGCGCGGACTCATTGCCACTGGACAGCAGCCAAAAAAACAAGGACCGGTAAACAAGGCTATGGCTGGTTCTAGGTTACACGGGAAAACAATCCCCACTTCCATGTTAGAATTCTTTCTGGATAGGAAGAATGTGCCCAAGCTTGAGCTAAACCTCAGCCTGTAATGCTGAATCCCCAGAGACTGTCACCTCCATGCTCTCTGCTGAGGCAGAGGAAGAGGTGGTAGGACACAGGACTCAGACTCTGCTTGGTGAGAGGCATGGCCACGACTGTTCTTGCCCCAAAATACTGCAGCTCCTCCCAGATCCCATGGAAACATATCCCATGGTATCACTGCACACAGGGGCACCTCAGCTATGTGTCTGCCTGGGTCTGATTTCCAAAGACTGTGAGCATAAAGGTTTCCAGCAGAATTCCATGGGCGTTTTCGTGGCTTAAAAGCCTTTCTGAAATCATCAACAGCCCGCGTTTCTTTCCCATTTTGCAGGAGAGATGGACTGCAGCATGGGAAGGGAAGTCAGTGTTTCAGTGGAATGGTGGGAATGGGCAACAGGAGCCTAAGCAGCTTTCTGTTACCCACCTTCCTCTGTCCCCAGTCCTCCACCTGAGTGCCAGGGCTGTGAAAGTAGCAGTCTGGCCCTGTAATTAAATCTCAGCTACTGTGCAGTGTTCAAGAGCACATCCTCCCAGTCCATCAAGAACCCATCACTCAAGGGAGATGCTGTTAATTGCCCGTGGAGATAAGCAAGGGGCAATTGCAGCAAGGCGTGTCGAGCTTGCTGCCCCCAGCCCACCAAAATTTGCTTTCAGGAGGCTGTGTTTAGTCAAGAACATGTGAGGGGCCAGCTGTAATTTGCACCTCCTCACATGATTCACAGGTAATGGGATGAGATGTTATGACAGGGTATTGACCTCTCACTGCCACAGTTGCTCTGGCATTGGGAGTAAACAAATGTTATCGTGGAGGCGGTGATTCTCTCATAAACAGAGAGCAGGGGAGATCAGATGCTGTTTTTGACAGTGAACAGCTCACACTGAAAACAACAGATGCTGATTTCAGGAAAATAATAGCATTTTCAGGCAATGGTTTTCTGCACATTCAAAGAGCTTGGTAGGCTAGAATTAATAAGCTTGTGTTACTGTGGGATGTTGGTGCACAGCACAGCAATAGACCTGTTTCATCGCTGGTTTTCAGCTAAGCCCCTGTTCTTCAGTTAACAGTAAATTGTTTTTGCACAGAAGTATATTAAAAAATATTGGACTGGCTTTTATGAATGGGCAAAGCTTCGAATGATGAGAGGTTTGTGGTTCATTTATCTTACTAGTTATTCAGTAACGTGCCTGGTGGACAGCCCAGTGTGGTGCCAAGCATAATGTACTTATCTGCAATTAATAGAGTGGTCTTTTTCAAGCCCTTGCAATTGGAGAATGCTGACTGTTCCAGCCCTCTGGCTCAATCTGTAATCTCAGCATCGCTTTCAGATGGGTGAATTTGTGTACTGAAATGTTTCCCTGCCCTGATTCACTATTCCAAGATCTCTGAATCTCAGACATTCCCTGAAGAGCAACGAAAAGCTGAAATGCAAAATTGAACAGGACAGTGGACTGTAGAATACAGAATGAATATATCTATTTTCCTGATAACAACATGGCAGCAGATGTATTTTTCTTTTTTTTTCTATTAAGATGGGAAAGAAACAGAAGACCCATTCTTTTGGGGTTTGGCTCTAAATACACTGCAGGCTGAAAAACTATTTAGTAATTAAGTTGGAACAAAAGCCTGGTGGAAGACAAATATTTTAAAGCTGTGTGTTAGTGCAGGAAAAATAAAGGGTCAGTAAATATGTCCTCGTCCGAGCTCATGGTGTGGATGCCATATAGCCAGTTGTTTTCCAATACTAACCCTGCCTAGTAAGTGAATCTCCCTTTTCCAGGAAATGCCTTCTCTTCCCAAAACTGTTCTATGATGCTAACATTGCATGTAAACAGATAGAGAACTCATTAAGATGTTTTGGGTCACCAAATAAAGCTTTTTGTTAATACAAGCCCTGTGTTTTGCAGTCCCTCGTTCTGGTGGTTTCTGATTTCCCGGAGGTTTCAGATTTGACCCTCCCTGGGAGGCCATTCCAGATCCTCGTTGCTTCAACTCGAGAGATGTTTCCCCCTTTTTAATATACAAGTGCCATGTCCTGCCTCCCCTAAATGCTGATAATGTGACTTACCAGATGACCTGAGATCAAAATTAACTCATTCCTCTCACTTCAGTGCTTTGAAAGGTTTCTTGCTGCTTGTGTAGTGACATCTCTCTTATCTTGTTTTTGCTGCTGAAAGGTCTTTTATCAGTTGTAATAATTTCCTCCAGAAGATGTGACGTGCTTTGTTGGGCAGCCCTCGCTGTGCATAGGGGTAGTGCTCTTTCACCACTCCTCCACGGCAGCAACTGTTTTACTGCTTTTCAAAAAAATGAGTCGTGAGTGCTTTCCGAGCCCTGCAGATGGCACTGCCTTCCTGGGCTTACCCGAGTGCCCGATGCATGCCCCTGTGGTGGGGCTCCGTGCGATCTTCAGTCGGAACAGCTCTTCTTGCAGCTGAAAAAATAGTTCGAAAGTTCTGGCTCTGGGATGATTTTAGTTAACAATGAAAAATAACATGGAAATTGCTAGGAACCTTTCCCCTTACTCCTCTCTAGGTGGTTTTGTTTTCTGGACTTTTGTTCTTTTTGAGGTTTATCCTCAAAGGATTTTCAACAACTTCACTGTACAGCCATTTTTTCTCTCTTTGATATGTCCCTGTGCCAATTAAGTACTGAATTGGCTTCAGAGTCAATTGGCACTTCCTAAGAAGACGCTAGTGGGGAGAGAGGGAGGGAGGGAGCCATCATGTTATCGGTGTTTTCTTGAAGGTTTTCTCCTGGCTCAGATATGCCCCCCTTGTAAAGAAATGGCAGCATCCATGACACGGTGGTAGAGATTCGTCTCGCATTGTTGTTGTCCTTTTCTCTCTGCTGCAGGTGGGTTTTTTGCACGTGCTGTTCAGTCCCCAATGCTTTTCCTTAGGGTTTGCCAGGTGTTCGGGACATACCTTCCCTGTTATGCAAAGGTGGAGCGCTGCTGGCCATGTGCTTGCAGCTCCCCAGTCTGCAGGGGCACTGATGAGAGATGTTTATTTTCTGGGGTGCCTGCACAGCCCTTAGGAACCTACTGCCTGGAGCCACCAGTGGCTGGTTGTTTGGAGGTGGTCACACACCCTCTGGGACTCTTATCTTGGGACTTCCAGCCCATTTTTACATCATCTTGTGTCCTATACCTCCTAAAACACAGAGAAATGACTCATTCAGAACCTGATGATATTGCAAATCGCTGACAATTAAATGGAGATCTATTTTTTATGGCTGTTCTCTCTGGGTTTTCATGGCAGGCCAAACGATTTGTTTGCTGTTGCAGCATTTATTGGAGGCAGCAGCTATGATATGTGAGGGATCTGCCATATTTTCCAAGAGTCAAAATAAAATTCAGCCGTGGCAAGGTGTTCTGGGTTGCTTCCTATACATAAATCCTCAGCTCCTTCTCTTCAAGGTCAGTTGGGTGTTTTGTGCCTCAGAAATGGTTCCTGTTGCCGAGTGACTGGGAAGCAATGCTGCCCAGACATACTAAATCTCTGATTTCACTGCTTATATTTCATCTGTATGGAAACCCTTGAATTGTGATTTGCATCACTGCCCGTGTGACTAATCCCGTGTGCACTCAGCAGTTCTGGACAGGCTCTCACAGGATGATGGCTCTGCAGCCCTTGGCTGAGGTGTTTTGTGTCCAGCTGCCCAGTGTGGAATGGATGCTTGGAATGCACCATATCCTGGGGCTCTGTTAGCACTCACCACTTGGAGTATATGAAAGCAAAGTGTTGTGTCTCTGTTGCCGAAAAACTTGGCTAAACTGGCTTTTGTGTTGAGAGGTTTAATCTGCAGCTGTATGGGAAAGCTGATGCTTCATTTGTTTTTTTTATTCATAAGTATATTTTTAGAGTGGTTTTGTACATTCATACGTGCAAAGCCTTGTTAGAGACTTTTTTGTGCATCCCGGCTCCCAGAGACAAGTGATCAATGTTCAAACTGGGAACAAAAAGAAGCAATATCTCTGGGCTACGAAGAAAAGCCTGAAAGTCAAGGAATAGTTAAAAGTCCAGAAGGTAGTCACATGTAAACTTAGAAATATATTTTGGTCTGAGTGTAATTCTCCTGATGGTACAGCAAGGCAGGTTTTACATGGTTGTGACTGCATATTGCAGCACGGTGAGGATTGGTTGAGGGAACATACACACTCTGAGCTCCTGTCTTTGGGCTTTAGCAAATTAAGCTCTACGTCAAATGTTTGAGATAAGATTAATTAGCAAAGCCATCATTCATGTTGCAGTATCAGTAGCATAAAATGATTTTAAAAATTTCTGTTGGACGTGAGTCTCTTATGTAGCTAGTTAGGTTTTTTTATTTGAGTTGGTCAGGTATTAGAAGTTAAGTTGCTCTTAAATCACTGTGCTTTATTTCCAAAACTTCATATAACTTGGACAAATTTAGGTGGGCTGTGTGTCCCTGCCATAGTGGAGTTTTGCAGGATATTGAATCTCTATTCTTTGATATGGTGATGACAGAATTTTCTGCAGGGAAGAGAACCATCTCACCACTAGTTGCTATTATTTTTCAATCCTTAAAACAGTTTTCCTCCTACCTCACCCCACTTAATTTTGAAAATAACCACACCGTTAAAACTGCAGTCCCCTTTCTTCCTCCAGACAAAAAGGCTACTGTGTACAACAGCTCTCACTGAACATGTCAGTCTGAAAGGGGGTAGTCTGACAGACCAAAAACCAAACCTGGACATCATCACACAGTGGGAAAATTTTGAGTAACAGTAATGAACAGTGAATATTGCTCACACAGATGTGTGGTCAAAAACTGGAATACTTTTTAGTTGCTTTGGCCTTTCAAAAAAAGCCCTTCAAATACTTTAGTTGTCATATTTTTGAGAATTTCTGAGCATTAGAATCCAGAGATACAGAGGGAGGGTAATGAGTGAAAGACATTCCAAGCATGTGCAAATATGTATGTAAGAATCCTGGTGCCTTGATCTTTGCCACTCTTCCCACATTAATCTCACTCATTCCATCTTTATTTGTACATGACCTGGGACCAGATCTTGTCTTATCTATGCTTAGTGTGGGCACATAAATTTGTAGAAATGTAGTGTTGGAACAGCAACCACAAGATGTTCAGCTTTCCACTGCATCTTCATTGTCCTTTCTGTCTTTTCTGGGGCACACAAAAATGCTTAGTACGAAAGAGCCTGGTACTGCAGCAGCTTGGAGCCCTTCCGCCACATTTGCTTCCTCTCGAAGCTGCCGCACAGAGGCAGCAGCCAGGTTTTGTGGAAGGAAACTGAGCTGGCACAGGAGTCAGGGTGCACAGAGGAGTTTCTCAGCAGGTTCAGCACAAAAGGTTCTGGCAAGCAGCAAAGGCCTCCTTGGCAAAGTCAAGGAGGCTTCCACCCAAGAGTGGTGGATACTGGTGTTGGTGTGCAAGGGCCATGCTGCACTCATGTGATATTTCTAATGCAGCCCTCAAGCAGCATGTGAGAAATGCTGTAACTCCAGGCTTAGGATGATCCACAGGGACTCTGCAGCAGGAGCAAACAGGAGGAGTGGCAGTCGGGGCAACTCTGCCCACTGCCCACCAAAACCGGGCCAGAGTGGGCTCTGGACTGCTCCTTTGAGGATGCCCTCACAGTTGTCCATGGCACGTCTGCAGAAATGTACCTGCCATGGAGAATTTCCTTTTTTAATTCTTTCCATGTTCCTAGTTTGGAAGACCTTTTGCATGTCAGCAAATGCCAGGTAGGTCTTGATGGTAGTAGCACGGACAGATTTTTTCTCCCAGTGCTGAGCTAAACTCAAGCAAAAATATCCTTTTAAGAGTAACTAGGTCCATGCTCTGTTTTTATATCTTCTTAAAATCTTGATTTACAAATGAGTTCCTATTATATGCCTCTCTAAATATTAGATTTTTTAAAAAAACTACCATTTGAGGTTACTGACTTACCACTGCTGTCACTAAAGCAGAATTGAACCTAGCACTTCCTGATTGTTATCAGCTATTCCTGGTTGGCTACAGTGCATGATTGGTATTGATCTTGTGGGAATAATACTAACAATTGTTCTGGTTTTGCATCTGGAGAGATATTTATCTTTTAATCTGTAACTATCATTTTCTATAAAGCAACATATCCAGGTTTGTACTTTCACATGACAGTTATACATTTTATTTTTTACCAATGATTTTAATTGGAAATATTGAGCAAGACGCTGGTTTTTTGCTGTACAGCTTTTCACTCTGCTCTTGTCTGGTAATGTTTCTGAGGACTAATGGATATCAATATGTAGAGTTCTGAGAGATGGATGGGGTGGAATCTTTTTACAGCGTAGGTCTTCATCATCTCTCAGAACTATATGGTCGCTTAGATTTTATTGCATATATATTTCACTTGATATTTTATTTGGGTCAGATGCGCAGCTATTTAATGAGGATATTGATTATTAGCTTTACAGACCTATCAAAAAGGGAGGAGAGAGAAAAATGTAATAAATAAGCATTTGTATTAGTTCATCCTATGCCATGATGTTTATTCAGATGGGTTTTCTGCATTGCATTTGACCTGAGAACAGGAAAGTTTTCAGAAAAAAAGTGGTTAGGAAAGTGCTCATTCGCCCCCTCTGATGCCAGGGCAGGAGGCTCCTGGGAAACGGAGGGAATGGAGCAGCTGCAGAGGAGGATGGTCAGACCCCTCCGTTGGACAGGTTTGTTCCTCTTATACCTGGCAATCCCAAACAACAGGATGCTTCAAGAGTATCTTAGAGCTTTGGTGGGATGAGAACCAAAAGAGGCATCCAAGCCGCTTTCTTTACCTTCTGCTTTGCTCTCAGCAGGGCCAGTTTGCTGGCCTAGATGAGGCTGCTGCTCACCCATGTAGGAAGCAGCATTTACCTCCCTCCTGTGTAGAGGATGGTGCCACACCAGGTTTGCCTCCTCTCCAGGAGCCCTGCAGGCTCAGACACACCCCAGCATCGCTTCAGTGCAGCTATTACTCCTCTAAAGTACATTGCTGCACTGGGTCTCCAAAAGTCCTCCTAAGAGCAGTGAGCTGAGAGTGCAGACTGCTGCGATCTTGCAATGTTATGAAGACTCTCGTGAAAAAAGGTTGTTCCCTTTTAATTTGGATGTGGAAATTACCCAAGATGTGCAGAATTTAATGCAGGGAAAGAAGTCTGGTATTTTACCCCTTTCACTCTTGAGGTTTCGTAGCAGTGATTTAAAATTCTTCATGAGGAGCCCATCCTCTGGAGCAAACAGAGCTCTGTGAAACCTGCAGTGATTTAATGGGATGGGTTTGGTTTACTTTGTTTTCATTAAGATATGCACTGCTTGTAAAGTTTAGTAGTTATTTAAGCATTAGTAAATAATAGGCTATTTCTAAATGAATTAATGTGATTTCTAAATTCATATATATGTAATAAAAACTTTTTACTCTTCTTGTGCCATTTACAAGGAATAGGAATTTAAACACTACCTCACAAGTTGTCAGAGCAATTTGACTTGTTGACCTGAAAACTGTGTGTAGAGAGGAATTAAACGCTTTGTGTAGAGAAGAATTGTAGGAAATGTTTTTCTGATACTTCTTTCTTAAAAAAAAATGAACTTTCCTAAATAATTTATTTTCTGAAAAAATACTGCATCACAAAATTGCTACTGAAGTCTCAGTGTCCTGGAAAGATGGTTTTTTTAGAGCACATTATGAAAAATACTATGCAGGGATCTTAATATTGCACTATAAAAAACACCTTCAAAATGTGCTCTTTTGTGGTTCAGATGAATAATTGTATAATTGTCAGCATGTCAAGAATTGGCGGGATGTGCCCTCTAATTTCTCACTACTGAAGGATCAGTAACAATAGAAAATAAAGACAATGCTCCCAGTTTTTCTGTGTACCTTCATGCTGCATAATGCCATAGGACACTTAATAGTGGGCAAATCGCGGGGGCGGGAGGGGACGACTGTGCCTGGAGAAAGCTGAGATAAGGGTTTCAAAATGCCTCTTGAAATTGCTAATTTCTTTGGCTTGTTTGCATGCACAGGGAGGGCTGGTAAAACAAGACAAAATAATCTGAATAATTGCTGTGAATAGAAGAACACGCAGTGAGGAGATATAATGAGAAATAGATGGGATATTAGTGTGTAAGTCGCATATGTTATCCAAAGGTTATCTTCAGCTGCTGGTGCAGGCAGACATGAAATGTGTGTGTGTGTGCAGGAGAAGAAAGTAAAAAGAAATATTCTGAGTTCCTGATTTTTCTGAGCTTTGTGTGTGCACCTTGGGAATTCAGAGAACTTTCTCCACGTGAGAGGTTTGACTGATCAGAAGACAAGGCTGCCAAGAGAAATTCCAAGTGATGGCGATGTGCTCTGCTGCAAGCACTGTGAGGTGATTTGTTGGATCAAGCTAGTTTCATTGCCTTTTGGTGAAGTTCTTCGGATAAAAGATAATTACATTTCTAGGTTTTCCTTCATCATCATGGAAGTTAGAAACTACTTTTTAATGAAGATGTAATTTCCTAATGCTGTGAGTGGTTGCGAATGGATGTGGGTGTTTAGCTAAGTCTCTGCCTTTTGCCCAGGCCTCTGGCAGCAGGCAGTAGCTTTATTGGGGTGGTGAGCACCTCAAGACCCACTTTCACTCACAAGTTCTTTAATAATAGCTGATTCGGTCTATTATAGAATGAATTATTTATTCAATAGACACAAAACCAACAGCCATAAGACTTAAAGCAAACTATATACTACACAGGAATAAGAATAAAAAGAAACTACTAGTAGGTATATACAGTGCAAGGTTAAAGGTATCATTAGTTTTACAGCTAGCAAAGAAATAATATAACCTAGGATCCAATGTATCTTATCATCCAATTGTTGGTGGGGAACACATCGAGATCCTTTCCCTCAATTCCCAGGAAAGTAACTGCAGAATCTGCGTCCAAACTCCAGGGAGAAGTCCCCCACACTCTCAGGGTGTGTGTGTAGAAGGCTTCTGCCTCCGTGAAAACTCGTGTGTCTTTTATAGTTTGCAGAATGATGGCTCTCAGTCAAGAATATCTCTGTTATCTCTTTCCACATCTGCTCTCCAGACTAAGATGTTGATTTTTAGCTGGTGCTTGAGACTTTTTGGCACCAGAGAAGACCTCTTACTGGGCCTTCCAGCCCCTGGGTTACCACTTCCATATCTGCACCAACTATCAGTGGTAGAGAGGGGGAGGATATGTCCTGCCACAGAGTCTACGAGCTGAAGTTTCAAAACTTTTTGAGAGCTGCCATTATAGTTGTGGCAATTGGCCCACTGACTATGACCTGTGACCACTGTGTGTATGTTCAGCTCCTATGAAGAGCAACATTCTCTGTAAGGGAACAACACATATCTCTTAGTACAATCTGAAAAAACAAGATCTGTCCCCATACTGAAACATGTAAATCTTGGGCAGTGAAAAGCTGTCCGGCAATAAGGCATAGAAGAGGCCAGAAGAAAGACCAGACATTAACTGGTGTTTGGCATAATGGGAAATCTTAAGGTGATGGGTTTTATTATTTTTTTCTTCCACTGAGGAAGACCATTCTGTCCCAGCTGTGGTTACTGCTGAGGACTGAGGTCAGCAGTCACAGAGCTGTGACTAAAATTTCCTGGGAAATATGAGCATCATAGGGAGCTGTCAGCGGCTTGCCTAAATGTTCTAGTCTCCTGACAACACGTCCTTTTACAGGGTTGTGGCTGCATGTGCCTGTCTTCCTGTATTCCCTAGATACTGCCTCTCACATGCATTTTTTACTATGGATTTTCCACAGGATTAAGTGACTGTATAAGACAGGTTGACAACTATAGTTTGGGCAAATGTTAAGTGCAGTTTCAGCCACCTCGAAGTTGAGTTTGATTTTCTTTGACAGAGACACACAAACTCCTACAGTAAATACCCTGCTGTGAAGTTTAGAAGTAAGTGTATTGACTCAGCTTCGCAAGTCTCAGGCTGGTTTCTTGCTTGGCTTAAATGCTGTGTTTGTGGTCACTAGCAGAGGACCCAAGAGAATGGCCTGAAGTCATGTCAGGGGAGGTTTAGGATGGACATTAGGAAAAGGTTCTTCCCCAAGAAGGTGCTTGGGCATTGGAACAGGCTCCGCAGGGAACCCAAAAGCTGCCAGAGATCCAGGAGCATTTGGATGACACTCTGACACAGGGTGGGATTGTTGGGATGTCTGTGCAGGGCCATGGGTCGGACTCAGTGATCCTTGTGGGTCCCTTTCATCTCAGCTTATCCTGTGATTCTGTGAAGTTGATCTCAGGTGAGGTGTCCCCAATCTGTCCCTCTGGCACTGTTTCTCCAGCAGATCAGTGGACACTCACTGCAGTTGCTGTAGCAGCTTCTAGTGAAGTGTCCTATTTGCAGTGCAGGGAGTCTTTCTCACTCCCTCTCTCCTGGTCTCTTCCCATTGTGTGGAGGAATGTGGTGGCTGTAGGTGCTGAAGACCCTCCCCAGCTCCCTCCTAAAGTGTGCTGGCCCCCACACAGAGGTCAAAACTCCTGGATGAAAGGCAGGTTTCCCTGATCTGCTCCTTTATTAGAGTTAGTACTTCCTTTCCTTTTCACACAAGCATGTGGAACAAAGCGTTTCATTATGGAGAAAATGGAATGTCAAGTGAAATGATTTGGTGGGGGGGATTTTTCTTCTGCAGAGAAAAGAATGTTTGATCCAGGACTCTTTGTCATTTTTATTTTCACTCTGTATTTTTGTGCTTCAGTGACTGAATGAGAAAACCCATTGTTCCCACAGGCCCTGTGCAGAAAGGAAATACAGATACACCTAGAACCATGTAATCCAAAACTGTGAGTTAGATGTGGCACTGAAAACTTCAGAGGTATGCAAATGTCTAAGTACTGCTTTAAAGAGAGTGATAGAAATACAAGTGTTTGGATAATTGTAACTTGTTCATAGATTTATTGCATATAAAAACAAGGCAGAAGTTGTATTTTTAAAATGGGAATTTGGACATTTAATCATGATAATTGAAATTAGTTCCACAGACTCAATTATCTGCCTTGATTGCGATCCCACACATGGCTTAACCTACCCAGTAAAAGGCTGTTAGGCACTGAAATGAGGTGGTTCTGCCAAAGACTCTTTTATTTATATTTCTGCAACAAATGCAGCCTAGAGACCAAGCTGGGATCTGCTGGATGTGTAGGCTCAGAAGAGGACCCCTGGCCGGGTAGAGGATGAGACTGTTGAGGCAGCTGCTTTGGTAAGGGTAAAACAAAGGCGGGGAGCAGCGTGGGGTCCTGGATAAGGGATAGAGTTGAAAATGTCTGGAGTTTCTCAGGTTAGGGTGGGGCTGCTAGGAGTTAGCTTCCCATGCAGGATCAAGATTGGCCTTGTATAGATTTTGCTGTTAGTTTTGTAATTGTTCTGCAGTTATTACAATATTATTAATATTATTGCGTAATATTAATTCATAAAATCCTGGTAACCTGAAGACATAAATGATGCAGGCTTGCAGCAACCCTGGAGCAGTGGGAGTCAAGACTCACTGATCCAGAGTTTGCAGAGGCACAGGTCCCCTTTGAATCAATGATAAATTGATTTCAGAACATCTGTGACTCCGTTACAAATGCACAGGTATTTGTTCTGCCATCTTTTACAGCCACTTCGTGAGTAGTTTAGAAGCTCTTCTCTTTACACTGTTAGTGTAATCTGTCGAGAGAGGATCCTCCAGAAAGGAATTTGGGTCTGTGATTCATTTTCAGAAAGAAGCTAATTTCTGCCAACTGACAGTGGAAGTAGCCTAAAGGAAAGCATCATTGGGCCCAGAGAACTCTCCCGAGAACCACCTTCTCCTGCTCTTTGTTGTAACTCTTTCCCACTACCTTTCATGAGCAGTTTTACCACTGAAGAATAGACCAGTCTCACTGGGTGTCAGGTCAGCGTACTCAGTTTTCATACTTTTGTTAAGTGTTTTGCTGCCAGGGAGAAGTTCAGATCTTTCCCAAAGGGAATTAAGTTTAAATTATCCTGATCCTCCCTTCACATAGGTACCAGTGACCTCTGCTAATCCCAACCACTGATTTGGACTTTCTGGAGCTGCTTTGATCCCAAAGCTGCACAGAAACTGAGATTTATCCTTAGTTCAGTCCCTTCTTTTGTTCATTAGAAACAAGTGGTCATTTGGCAGGGACCTTCAGAAAGTGTCACTGGGTGTGTGGTTGTGAGTTCAGCAAAACTTCCCCCTCTTCGTTTTTAGGAAATGAAAACTTGAGCAAATAATTGAGCATAGTCTTGTTTTCCTTAGCATTTCCCAGCTTGAGTTGAGAAGCTGAAAGGAAAAAAAGAAAGATGGAAAGGAACTTTTTACAAGGGCATGTAGTGACAGGAAAGGGAGCGAGAGTAGGTTTAAATTAGATATTAGGAAGAAATTTTTCCCTGTGAGGGAGATGAGGCCCTGGCACAGGTTGCCCAGAGCAGCTGTGGCTGCCTCATCTCTGGCAGTGTGCAAGGCCAGGTTGGACAGGGCTTGGAGCAGCCTGGGATAGTGGAAGGTGTCCCTGTCCATGGCAGGGGGTGGGACTGGATGGGCTTTAAGTTCCCTTTCTGCCCAAACCATTCCATGATTCTACAGTTCCATGTCTGAGGAAAACATGAAACCCTGCTGATGTCATAGACAGGTGGTTACTCAGTGGCTAGTAGAGGAAGTTGAATTGGGTTTTTCATCTGAGTCTAAAAATACTTCTTTAATTAAGTATTCCAGGGCAATTTTTGACATCCGTAAAGGCATTTCCTGCTTGCAAGATAATGTAATATAATATTTCTAAGTACAGCAAAACTCACTGTAGGCAAGTCTTCCTTAACTTACAAAAGGATTGTGTTCTTTTAAAACCTTTCATTTGTGTCTGCCTACACTGGGAAAAAATAAAATCCATCTCTTAAAAATTGCACTGTATTTTAGAAGGATACTCTGTCATTTCTAATGCTTTGAAAGCCCTATTATGGACTTACAGATATTCTCTATTAAAATATTAAACTGTAGAGCCTGTCTAAAAAATCTCTCCTAAGAGATGCATTAGTTCTGACTATTTAGATGGGTCAGTGTAACTTGGGTTACATGGTGGGTCACTGTAATCCTGATACCATCACATGGTTCTTGGTGACAGGAATCCAATTCCCGTATGAAAGAAAGCAAAATTTCAGTGATACCAAAACTCCCAGCCCTTGGGAATTTTACAGGGCTTAGTGAGTTCAGAAGTCAGCATCTGTTCTGCCTAATTATTCCATAATAATTAGTGATGCAAATTCCACTTGGAGAGGATCTTCCCTGTGCTTTTAGAAACGAAAAACTAGAAGACAGAGCCCTCAGAGCTGAGGTTCAGTCTTCAGTGAAGTGATTATGCAGTTATGTTAGTAAGGATACAAGGAGAGAGCCAGCTGCCTCTGCCACTCCTGATAACACAGGAAAATTGTATTTTCTACTTGGTGTGATTTTTCAAGACAAAATGCAATGTAATACTTACTACCTGAGGCATCAATGATTTACAGCTGAGCAAATCTATATAGACTAAATAAATCATAATTTTTGTTTTTAAATCCAGATTCCCCCTAAAATGTTTATTGCTTTACCATTAAAACAGCCAATTAGAATGATTTCAGATGGAATTAATTTCCAGTTGGTTGACAAAATTCCTCCAATAATTCTCTTTTCGATGATCTTATCTCACATGATGTCTGTCAAACCTGGCTGCATGAGAGGATTTGAGCCTTGTGATTTCAACTTTTCCTTTATATGTTTATCTCAGCTTGAAAATTCTTCCTGTAAGATTGAAAATTAAATTTTTTTTTTTTCCAGTTACAATAATTATACCTTGAGAGATTGTGAGTCATTCAGGAAAGGATTTATGCTGCGTGGCAAAAGTTATCCTTAGGCAGTAAAAAGTCAGAATAACAAGGGCAATGCTGAGAGACCACATGTTCTGGATCATGAAATAAAGAAACTTTGTGCTCCTGTTGTTCCTGTTCCCAAGAAGGCTTTGATTTTGTGCTAAAACTTCCAGATGGGTATCTGCACTGTCCTGTCCCCAGCATCATGGCCAAATATTTCTCTTTTTCAGAGGCAGCTGTTGGGCTTAGTCGTATCAGGCCACCTCTCAAGACCCTTTTACTGTCTCTCTCTTTAAAATTGTCTCTCAGTAACAGGTAAAGTGTGATTAGCCTCAAAAGTGATAAACTGTCTAGATTGCATCAGGAAATTTCCTATTCATGCAATAATTTAAGCATGTTTCTTACTTCCTCAGGTAATTGAGTATCAGCGTACAAATTACCTTTGCAGTGTTTGACTCCTAGTGCCTCAAGAAAAAAACAAGAGGTCACAAAGTGACAGGAGTATTGGCTGGGGGAGCTCTCTGCCCCCTTACCAGCAGCAGCATTCCCCAGTGTGGGGAATGATATTGTTTCCTGCAGGCTCTTGGATCTCCTGGGGCACCCCAGCAGGCAGCCTGCCTTGCACAGAATGGGAATCCTCAGCTGCCTCTGGTGCAGCTTTGTCTGCCCCAACCCCTTCTGCATTTCAGCAGGGCAGCAACTCGGGTGGCAGAGATGGTCCTGGGGTTATCTCCCCACAGCTGCCCAAGATTGTACTTGTCCTTGTGGAGCTTTGTGCAGATTCCTTCAGCCCACTCCCCAGGCTTCTCAAATTTAGTAGAAACAACAGCTCCGACCACTTCTGCATGAATCTCTGGTGTGATGAGATGTGATACCTGTGCAATATCATGTGCTGCCATGTATTTATATCTTAATTGATTGAGGGGAGTCACAGCAACCGACATGTGTGCAAAACCACATTATTTACTGTCATGTAGGATGCAGGGGTTAGTTAAATAGCAGGGCAATAATTTTCAATGCTTATTTTGAACTTGTGGTAGTTCATCCATATGCCAAAAAATGCCACCTTTGTGCTGAGAATCTGCTGGCTATTGCCCTTGGCTTGTTTGAAGCACATCTTAGCACCATGCCTGGTGAATTATGAGCCACAGCACAGTTAAACACATATAGAAAAGCTAGTGGTTGCTACTGGATGGCCTCCCAAAATGGGGACCATCGCTTTAATTTAAAAAGAAATAAAGAGAAGTGGAGACCCCTTCTTTTGACTTCCTAAAATTACTGAACAAGTAAGTCTGCTGTTGCTTGTGGGTTTTGGTCCGTCTCTGCATAAGAATACCTCACAAGGGACTATTTTTCCATTCTTTGTGACTTACTAGGATTTAGGAAACCCTCTAATTCTGCATGCAGGGAGCAAGTGGGACACTGTGGCTTTTCACTTAGAACCTGAGCAAGATGCCACTGTGACAGTGTCCTCTACCTGCATGTTACACACTGAAATTCAACTTTCCTACTTGCCTGGGTCAGCCTGGGCTCGGCATCCTGGTCTCTTACACAGCAGACAAGTGCTTTAGCTGCTGGTTCTACTCTGCACCACTCTTATTTTTGACGAGAGTTTTCATTCAGGACCTGAGGAATCTAGACGAAAACAAACATCATTAAAACTTTTAGTGGTAAATAACAGATGCAGTTTTGATGAGTCAACGCTTTCTGACAAAAACAAAATATGATGAGAAAATCCCTGACCTCATCTAAACCGTACCAAAGTCTTGGTCAGTGTGTAAATTTTCTTCACTGAAGAGTTATAAATCATCATTTTATTACAGACATTGAAAAATTCTGCTGTCCTGATGCAGAAACAGTGCTGCCATCTCTTCCGATTAATTTTCATCAGCCTTCTCCTAGTAAGTGATGTTTTAAATCTCCTTCACCTGAATTCCTGTGAATATTAGCTTGGTTTCTGTCTCACTTTTTCTACATCATCTGCCTCTTACCACACTGATGTTTTATTTCCACATGTAAATACTGTGATGCCTTCCCTCTTGTTGCTTGCTTCTGGCTGGTTTTGTTGCATAATTAATTGCAGAGGTTTTTATTAAAAGGGGGTTTTCTTTCAAGGGGGTCCAGCCTTTGCTCTCCCTGCTGCTGTTGCAGTGCAGTGCACTTCCAGAATTAACTGTTAAGTGGGGATGTAAATTAAGCCACTGGACTAGCAGATAAATTAATTTGTCACATGTGTAATTGCTAGGCAAAGTGGCTACAAGTTTAGCTATTTTCATTGCCCTATTATTGTAGTTTTCCATTGCTAAAGTAATAAATCATTTTTTTCTGTAGAAAGAGGTACGTGCGTTTGAGAGAGAGGAGGAGAGCTACTGCATATGCAATAAGGTAGGATTTTGGGAGGGGTTTGAGCCATTCAGTATAGAAGAGCTTTGGCAAGGCCCCAAGTGCATTGCAAGTTGGAAAATGATTGTTTAAAGGGGATGCAGTGCTGTGCTGGCTGCTTTGCCAGGGAGCATGGGCAATGTGCTCCAAGGAGATGCTGAGAACCAAGGATGGGGTGTAAGGAGCACCAGGCTGGGGCTCTACCGATGTGCATTCCATGGTGGTGCCCCAGAATGGGTCAGGAACTCCACATGAAGACAGCCTCTGTCTTGTCTCTTCAACTGAGAGCCAGTTCCAGGGACCACATCTCACCACAATCAAATGCCAAAGCTCACTCAGTAGTTTGCATGGGGGTATAAAGCAGCGCCATGGTAGAAAACACAGCCAGTACCTTTAAAAAGTATTGGCAAGCTTTCATTTTCCCCCCCCAGATAATTATTTCTTAATGTTTGTTTCCCTTTAAAAGACACTATGAATGTATTTGATAATTTTCTTTATTGTATAGCATCCAAGAGACTTACTCATATGCCAGATGACTACAACATATCTCTCACTCAGAAGGGAAATGGGAACAGTTTGGTACATGCTTTTGATGTGTTTTTCAGATGGCTCTGTGTAACCTGAGCTGTCTGTTATTTTGTGGGTACTTGGAGCACTCAAGAGTACTTGCTTTGGTATAACAGCTTGATGTTTTGATTAGTTAAAACTTTTCATTTGGAGAAAATGCAAGATTAGAAATTCAAGTTTTATTAACTGTGCCTACGGCAGAAAGTCATCAGAGTTACAAGTATGTCTCTAGAGCCCAAGAAGCTATAAATCATTCAAGCTTGTTAGAAAGTTGTCTAAGCTCCTTTGTTTACTATCTTAAAATTCTCTATTATGCAGTATTTCATCCTATATATAAAATCCCTACAACTCATTATTATTATGAAAAACAAGTGCAGATCCCTGTAATTGCTTCGTCTGTTGTCATGGAAGAAACTTTTGAGATATTACATGAAGGATATATATTGCACATTAAAAAAAAACAACAACAGAAACATCAAACCAAAAAACCTTGTGGCATCTTTTGACAAAGTTTTTGAGGCTATTCAATCCCTCCAAGATATGATGGGTAAGTGATGGAAGCCCCATCTGTAGTAAATTAAACCGCTCTAAGATGTCTCTAGTGGGTCACTCAGACATAATGTCCGCTTCTGAACATACTTAAAATACTGACTGAAAATTTATAAGTAGCACTGACAAAGGAACCCTGTCCAGGGCTGAAATTTCTACTTTTAATTTGGGAAAATCATATACTGTAGGCTTTGAACAGGTCATGCACAGTTGCAGGTCTAGTGTAATTTAAGCAAGGTGTTTGGTCTTTCTGCAATTTCCCAATATTGCAATTTTCCCAGAAATATTAGCAGATAAAGAAATTTTAGCTGTTCCTCTGTGGCACCCTCTGTACTGATTCCAGGGTCTTCTTGAAATGCTAATATATCATCCTCAGTGTTGTATTCTTGCAGCCTGTTCCCCAAAGGGGATTTGGATTGCCTTCTCAGTAGCAGATTATTTTCTGATCACATTTCTCATATTAGAGAAGCCATGTATTAAGCAAGAGACCAGCAGTGATCATTTTGCAATTTAGCTTTATCTAGTCATCTATTAGCAAGTCATATGCTATATCAAGTCACTTTTTCTTTCATGAGGGAAAGAGCTTACCAAGACATTAAGCACTCAGTAGTTTGTATACAAAGCAAATCGGTGCCTCAGAGCATCTAAGTAAAATACTGCCTCTTTGCCTAAAAAACAGATATTCGTGCAATCAAGGGCATGGGATGATGTTTACAGATGCCTTCATGTGTGTACTTTGCTGGACCATTTAATGCTAATCTAGTGTTAGATTACCTTTCTGAAACTGCTAATAAAATCTGTTACGTCACCTTGCTTAGGCTGAGGCCTCAGGGCTTCAGAGATGAGATTTCTATCCACTCACAAATCATGGCTGGCTGAAAACTCAAAGCCGATACTTTTCTGCATCAGGTGTGAAACACCCTCACAGCCTAATCCTGCCAAAGGACATGGTAATGGAAAGATGTGTAAAATGCTTGTTTATTCCACAGAAGATATTTCAGCTGGGGATGAGGGCAAGGGAAATATATATTCTTAACATACAGGCAATTGCAGTAGGGCCAAAGTGGCTGTAAATATGCTGTTTGGCGCCCCGGGAATGTAGATTTTAGGGTCCAAACACAGTACAGGGCGGTAAAGGCTAAGATCCCAATTTCTTCCCAGCCCTGCTAGTCTCATTGATGAAAATAGTCCAGAGAATTCAAGAACACCAAATGCATCTCAGTGGTGAGGGGCTTGATAAGAGATGTTCAAGCTGGCATAAATCCTTCCATGTCCCAGTGTAATTATGGCTATTAAATTTTTGGGGAGGGTCCTGCAAGGGTTAGTGAGCAAAACAGCCCTGAAGAATGTCTCCATATGGCAGTATGTCTGGAAGACTGAGATTTTTCCAAGAATAATGTGACCCATCAGAGTGTGGTGCTCATGTTATTGATGAAGTTACTCTATGGCATTTATTGCTCAAACGTCTTCCCTTTTAACAAAAGACGAACTGGTTTACAACTATTGGTATTCTTGGATGACTCCTTTGGAAAAAACTTCACATTCCTTTGTGTAGGGAGCCTGTGGGGATCTTTAATGTTTTGAATGTATAGTACTGGCTAGTGCCAAATAGGAATGCAATTTGGAAAGGAAGCTTGAGTTTGATTTTTCACAGCATTGTATCTTGTGTAACTCTTGAAATCTGGGCACTGGTATAGGAGATTAAACATCTCCCAGAGGGAAATTCAGAGACCATACTGGCTTTACTGGCTTTGTTCTTTCTGTACTGCCACCAGACACAGGAAACCAGCAGGAAATAGAGCCTTCTATTCCTGCTTTCAAAGTAATGAATCCACTTCCTTCTACTTCAGATGGCAGCAGATGAACTACTCATCCAGGCTCTCCTCATAATCAGTGCTAAGGAGCAGGCATTCCTAGAGCATGATTCATGTGAGCTGTTTCACATGCTGGCACGAGGAGGAGATGGGATGCACTGCTTCGCACTGCCACCTGTGAAGGGAGGCTCTCCATGTCTGCTTCAGAAGTAGGTGTCTAATTTTCACTGACAGAGAACCTAGCCCATATGTTCAGTTGCTTCCCCTGATTGTCTTAGTTGGCCCTCCTAAAGAAAAAGTCTTTTTCTGAGTCAAACTCTGTCGGCAGTTTTTGGCAGCTGAGCAGTGCTAAAACACGAAGCCTGGTGCAGAGATGTAATTTGTCCTCCAACTTAGAACAGGCAATTCCCAGATGAAAATGTATGTGTTTCCAAGGCATGCTCTTTTTGGAAGAAGTGCTTGTTAATGCTCTTCCACCAGAAGCAGTGCACTCAGCAGGGGGTGAGTTACCCTTTTCCAAGGTTGGCCCCCAGGCCTGGTGAGATGTGGGTTCCTTTTGGCTGCTTGTAAAAGAAGACAGCAATTTCCTTTCAGAAGTAAGCGTGTAAAGAAAAGATGGGGCTTGACTCTTGCCTGTCTGCCCTTGCTGCACTAAGGATTACCTCTGCACGTGGCTGCCTTCTGCCACACCTTTTCCGTCAGCTGCCTCACCCCTCTCCTGCAACATTTCGCCAGATTTTCAGACTTACCCCTAGCTATGAGTCTAATGGGAAAAAAATGAAGAATGACTCAAAGGCACGAGCTGAAAAGAATAGTGAAATAACTCTGCTTATACAGGGGAAAAATATTAAGCATTGGTCTGAAAAAAAACCCCTGGGAGATGAAATGAAGACAAACTAGAAAACAGCAAGCTGTTGGTAGACTGGATGGTCATTTTTTGTACTTGAAAACTCTTGCAAATACCAGTGACCCTTGAAAGATCTCTGATTGATTGGACAATTCCGGCTAAGTGGGGAACACAAGCGTGTATTTTTCATAGCTCCTAGAGACGTCCTGCTTGTACAGGCTCAGTAGCATCTTTGATAGCTTTTTCCTAACCCTTTTGCACTGCTATGACATATTCTGCAGGCTGCCAGAGGAGGAATAACAAAAATCAAGCCAAGGGAGGTCTAAAAACCTCACTCCATCAAGTACAGTGTTTGCTGTGTGAATTGTCAGGAAAGGTTTAGATATTGGCATAGACTTCTCTCCTTGAGGCAGGACAGTCAGGCAATTGAATTATCCATAAATTTTCCTGTCATTCATCTGCCAGGAGTATTTTTCAGAAATGCTGCTGTTCCATCCAGGTACTCCTCTTTTGTAATCGAATGATGATTTATTATCCAAGCAATGAAGAAAAATATATTACCTTGGAATTTTTGAATGTGTAATGATATGTAAGCCATAATAATGAATCACTCCTTCCCCTCCCCTCCCTTCCTCATGTATATTTGGATGTTTATTTCCATATAAATTTCTATTTCTGTCCTCCGAAGTTCTTCACAAAGGGGAATTCCAAGTTAACGTGTCGGAGAGTTTGAGATACCTGAGTTAAAGAACAAACAAACAAACAGAACCAAGGGCCTTTCAGCTCTCCACTCCCACATTTCCTTGCTCTCCCCATGCTAGATCTCCTTGTCAGAGCCATCTCTGTCTGTAACTCCCTTGCCGTTGTGTTTCTGGTTTGGATATAAATGTACTGAACGTCTGGATGAGGAGATTTGTCCAAGTCCGAGCACAGGGTAAGGCAAGCCCAGGTCCTTGACCCCTTTGCTTACAGTGCATGGTTCAAAAAGGACTAGTGCAGAGTCAGAAGTGCTCCATTTCCTGCAGGTTGTCATGGTGAGAGGAGCTTAGGGGTGACCCCCAGGACAGCAGTTTTACGTGCCTTAAAGTCTTTCTCTCCTCCATATTGTTAGGTTTTCCTTGTATTGTATTGTACAACTCCTGAGTATGTGCTGCCTTCAGGTGTTGAAGGGGCCATTCACTTAAGAGTTGGGTTCGATGATTTTTGTGGGTCCCTTCCAACTCAGAATATTCTCTGATTCTGTCTGTAAAAAGAGACTTGGTAATCATGATGCCTCGCTTTGCCTGCAGGGTTATTTCTTTCACTCTGATGCATTGCTCCTTCTAGACCCGTTTGGGAGACAAGGTAGTGACACGCATGATGCAGAGCCATCACAAAAGAAGAAATCGGTCTTAAATAACTTGAGAAGTGCTTGAGCTGGTTCAGTGGCGTGGCCTTGGCCAGTGCTGTGCTGTATCTGATGGGGTGGGTCAAGAGTACTTGCATGACAGTCAGAAGTGACACCAGTAAAAGAACACCTGATTCCCTGCCTCATGCTCCCAAAAGCTCTCCTACTGTTTGCCAGGGAATCCTCTAACTTGGCTGATGCTTGTGCTTATTTTCTAGGCTTTTTTGCAGAGATTAATTTACAAGGTTCCCCAGTTGGTTACTGTTACGTTTTCTTGAAAGGTAGTTGGCAGAATGCATTCTTTTAGTCTGGAATTGTCAAAAGAGCTTTGTGATGGTTAGAGACCCAGATCTACTGAAAATCAGGAGGACCTGGTTGTCTAGCACATGGAAATTTCATTGAAAATCCCCTGCTAGACCTTTTGCTATGCTTGGTATATTCAGAGCATGTCAGAGAAAAAAAAAATGTTGCCTATAAGAGCTGTAGGGAACAATCCTACAGGTTTAGATACTCTGTTAAATTCTCATACGGCAGGATAGACACTGCAGCAGGCTTCATCCCTTTGGGGCTACAACATGTGGTTCTGAAGGGATTAATAAACTCACTGTACTTCAATGAGTACTGAAACAAGGCAGTAATGCAGAAGTGGCTCAAATACTGAGTAAGACTTAGGCCAGAGGCAGATTTTTCAGGATCTGGACCTGAACATACACACAGGCACTCATCTTGCTCAAGACTAAGCTGGTCTTTAGCAAAACAAAGACATTGCTGGAAAAACACAGAACTTTATCCATTCTTGCAGTCTGCATTTGCATTTGAATGCGTTTTATTCTTTTCATGCCCATAAAAAGTATTATATTAACATGATATTTTTCTTGTGTTACTGTACACCTTCCAGACTCCTGGAATTTAACTTCATTGTAACTAAAATAACCCCCAACAGAGGACAAAAACCTGTTTATCTAGTGAAAGAATATTGCAAAAGCTTATGGAAGAGTTTCATTTTTCCACCGGCCTGAAAAATTCCTTGACTGGCATCACTAAAAGTATAGGCATGATTTTCTCTATGTTTCTTTGTTGTTAAAATGCAGCTGAACAATAGGGGAGGCAGTGGTTGGTAAAGCCTGGAGAAGGAACTTATTAAAAACAGATAAAAGTCTTATACTAGGGGTTTTCATTCTCCAGAAGTGAATCCCAATGACAGTGAAATTTTTGACTTGACCTGCAAGGTGTCATCCCTGATACTTCTGCAAGCTGGGACATGTATTTGTTTGGGGGGACATGAGATGGGAGATGACAACACAGAGTCCCCTGCAGTGGCTGGTGCCATGAAGGCACACCAGAAATAGCCTTACTAATGGTGCTATGAACTCGAGGGCAGGTAGTTGCTGTTGGTTCTGGTGCAGTTCCTTTTGCACTTAAACTGCCTTGGGCAGACCTTGGTGCACTTGGCCCCCTGTAGCAATGCTTGTGCTCTGATTGCCTTCCATTCTCTGAGTTAGGTTCTGAGCAGAGTGTGAATATGTGAACTTAAACTTGAATTTGAAGCAACACAGAAAAGGCAGAAGGAAATTTTCTATAGGCATAATAGACTTTAGACACATGATGTCTAAAGCACAGTAATTACAGTTTCATGGTCACAATATGAAATCTACTGAGGTATCTCAGCTGCAGTCCCTCATTAAGTTGCTATTTTATCTGGAGGTTTGTCATGGAAACTCCACGTCAACTTCAGCTCTAAGGATGAAGCCTCTCTTTTGAGGAACAGACTGATTTGTTTGGGCTTGCTATGCTTAATGTCAAATTCTTCCTGCTAATTGGTAGTGATTAAATAAAAAAAAAGGAAAAGAGTCCTTCTCAGGGTTCTGGTTGACTCCATATGTTACAGCCTAGGTGACTGGTAGTCTTATTGGACTGACCTCACAGAGAATGGAAGAGCTGAAATAGTCAAGACCAGACCTGCCTGATAAGACAAGGCCTGCTGACTCCGCTGAGCCAAATGTTTGAGTTGCACATGCTAAGCTAACAGACTACGGTATTTACAAGGCTTCACTAAACACTTAAATCTATTTTGTGGACAAAAGGATTTTAAGTTAATTTATTTTGTTGAGAGAATAATTTAAGCAAGTTAGCATTTTGTTGACAGAATTATGATGAAATTCATTTTGTCTGCATAACTGATTGGACAGTTAGCTGAATGCATTTTCTCCACTGAATCAAGTATGTGCCAGGACTGTCAAACAGAGTCTCCTCCACGATTTCAAGACAGTTTGTCAACAAAATGAATACAAAATCCTTTTGTCTACAGAATGAACTTAGGTGTTAATTGTTTGTCCATAAAGAGTGCAAAGCCAAATGATTCTCTGTTGAACACTGATAAAAATGTAGGAGAGGATGGGGGGGTGGGTGTGTGCGTACACAAACACACAGAGCTGTGTACCTCCCTTTGTTGCCAGAGTCCAAGTGCCACAAACCAAGTGCCTGGCAGGGGATGGTGTCTGATTCAAGCTGGGATGCGACATGGCTGGGATATCATGTTCCTGTTGAGAGCATCACAAGGAATTAACTAGTGTAGAAAAGCAAAACACGGGGGCTGGAAAGCTGTCAATGTTGTTTCTAGCAGGGATTCAAGCCCTCCCACTATGAGGGTTGATCACAGTTCTACTTGATACAGGACAAGCACATGTGGGATGCAGGACTTTTCTGGCCCTGAAGAATTGTGTCACAAATAGTCATAGCAGATGAGGAGCAGAGGGACAATGTGCTGTATGCAGATCATGATAGCTGGAAGCTGAGGCTTAACAAAACAAACACATTTGTTTGAAGTCCAATGGGGAAACACCTCTTGAAGACCAGGAATTCATCTGGGTTTTCTTGACAATGCCAACTCCCTTCTCCCTCTGGACAGATGCTTGATAAAATGGTGCAACATGAGCTCTCTGCCTGTACAAGATGGACGTTTCACTTAATCCTTGATTTTAACCACAATTGGACTCATCCAAAGCCCACTGGTAGCTTCATTTTCTATTGTAATTTTCTTTTTTTTCATATTTTTGTAAGTACACTGTGATTGTAAGTATTAAGGTCTTAGTTTAGAAAAGAGCATCTGGGGTGTCAAGTCTGAGCACCTCTGAGACTATAACAGAAAAAATGCTGTGAGTTTTATTCTGAAAATATTGCACTTTTGGAGCAGTCTCTGCTTAACATTAAATATCTGGAAAGAAAGAAGAAAAAGAAATATCGTCATTAAATATGTCATAAAGTTGCACAAAATATTTTTTTCTTTTTCTCTCTCTTCTTTTGTGCTTTTAAGAGCGTTAAAATCAATCGGGGTAGGAAAAATATGAAATAAAGCTATGAAGAAATACGATAGTTTGACATTGCAAAACAAAGGTTCAGCCCTCTGATATGTTTTCATGTTCGTTAAGGAAGAAACAATCATCAAATCCCCAAGTTCATTTATACTGCTTAAAGTACCCTTGCTAATTGTCAGCAAAGCCAAAAGAAGATAAAAACTGCCCATTTTCAGCTCTGTTTTCTCTAAACCAGAGTGTTGGTGTCACTGCCAGAGAGCTGAAATTAAGGAGAGGTACATCAGCGAAGTTAAAGGAACGGAAGCAGTTTCTCCTAATGTGGTTTGTTATTTACAGCAGCATAATCTTCTCTGTTTTCTGCAAGGTGCCTTTATCATGGGAGTGCAATGGGAGACGCCTGTTTTCATGTTCTTTTGCAGACTGTGACCTTTGGGAGAATGCAGCCCCGTACCTGAGACACAGGTCAGACACAGCACATATTGCAGCAAAGCTGAAAGAAGCTTGGCTGACAGCAAGGCCTTCCAGCTGACACTGGACACAGATTGCAGCTGGCCTGATGTCAGGATGTGACAACCCTGGCAGGGGTCACAAGTGCATTGCTCTTTATTTTGTGTGTTTTTTATAGTGCCTTCTAGATGTTTCCCTGCTGGCTCTTGCCTTTTGCTTTCTGCTCTGAACAATGGGTCTGTGTGGCTAAGGAGCTAGAGTGGGGTTTTGCAGTTTTATTATGCCATTTATTCCAACTGTTTTGGTTGAGCACATTGCTCTGTGTCTTATGAAGAGCCACGATTGCTCTTGCTGCTGAAGGTAAAGCAAATCCGATGTGTCAGACTCCCTTGTTGCTCAACAGTCACTAATGACTGCAGCATATGTTGCTGCTTCCCAGGCCATGAGGTGTTCAGTACATCTGTTACTCCTCCAAGATCCAAGTCCTGACTGTCAATGCTGGGATCCCTGTGCCCTTAGCTCCAGAGGGACTGTGCTGAAAAAGCTAGGGACAATTAGGCTACGGCTAGGGACCATGGTGTGGTAATCTGTAAGGCATTAATGATATAAGTATCTTGCAGAAATCCCAACATGGAAATTAAAAAGTTGCAAATTGCAGATGCTGTATTAACATGGGTTCATAAGGCACTGCCTAGGGGCTGCATGCATAAATTGTCCAGGCAATAAAAACCTGCAGTGTCAGTGCTGAGCGACCTCTCAAAATCCAGGATTGTCAAATGGAATCGGTACCTGTAGTGCGAGGTGTCTTGTAAATCTGGCCGGTGTGCTCTGAATGTAAAGACAGGAGGCCGCATTTTTAAAACGGCCTGGTAAAAACAAAGGGAGCAGGAAAGGCTTTAGTCACATCTGTGTTTCATATACCTCTTCACTACTCACCAGTTCTCCTCTTTGCCTACTTCCCAGCAGATGACATTGCATTTCCATTTTACCCTGAGGTCACATCTGCAGTGTAGGCATTCAGAGTCCCACCTATTCATAAAACTGATTTTGCAGCCTAATAACTATTCAAGGCTGGGGGAGAGGAGAGAGGATTTTTAATGCAGGCAAAGGCAGGACACTTGGAAATAATAAAAAGTCTGTATTATGTGCTATAAGGAGAGAAGGGAGTATTTGCTAATAAACTTAAAATGTCATATCTTATAATGAAACCAAAATTTGAGCCATTAGAAAAGCCAAACCCTGCTCTTTGCCTATGTGCATTTTCTTTGCTAATGTAATTCCTGATGCTGGCTGCAGCACGATCATCTCCTAAATGACTTGACCTACATAACATGCCACTTTCTAGGGGAAAATGTGTCATTTTAGTAGGCTGAGGTGATGTAAGAGACATTCTCAGTACGTAAATTATGATCAGCTTCATTTAAAGCCCTAATAACGGAGTGCATGAAGGACTACAGATTCTTAGTAAGGTAGGTCTGCGAAGGTCATGTGATAATTTTTAGTGTAAACTGCAGAATTGGTTTTTGGAAAGGCTATGTGCTATTTTGAGCATAAATGGCTGTAGTTTACTCCACCTGTATCAAAGAATGTATGTGGTTTACAGCTTTGTGTGAAATAGACAGCAATAAAGGATCACCCTCACTGCCTGCAGACCACTGGAGGTTTCTGCTGTTCAAGGCATTTGTTCCTCTTTCGTCCAAAAGAATCCCAAACTAATGGAACTGTCATTGTAATCTGACAGGTAACTAGCATATAAAGGAGGGAAGATACATGACTCAGAGAAGCACTTGTTTGGAGCTTTTTCATTAGTCATATGCAGGAAATCATTCAGAGGGCAGTGGGGCTCCTGTAATTCAAAGGAAAATAAAATATATGTTTTCTTCATAGTCTGTGCAGGTGACTGGACAGATGTACAGGATTTGTAGGTAGTCTGTAACCTAGAGGGAGGGCAGCCAGCTTGAGAGGTCTTGTGGATGGGCAATCCCAGATCTTAGGGACAGACTGGGATTAGGAGCAGGGTTCTCCTTCTTCCATGGCCACAGAGCCAAATCCTCACCAGCATGCTCGCATCCTTCTGCACATCCAGGATTCTGGGCTGTGCTTGTTTCTTTTGCTGCTTCTCAGTCATCTCCTGGTCTCCTTGTACTTTAGTCTCCCCCTTGACTGGAGCTCCATGGCTGGTATTAAACACTCATGGTACCCATCAAGCAAATGAGTCCCTCTCTGGTCTACTTAGCACGAGTCCCACCACCAGATCCTGCCTCTGAAAGGAGCAGGCAGAGGTACAGATCTGGCAACAGAGGTAACAAAGATGCATCACATTAAATTCTTATTAAAACTAATTGCTTTTACAAGCTCGCCTTTAGCCTGATTGAGGCCCCAGAGTACAAATTTGGGGAACAGATTTCACTCATAGTGCTCAAAGACAAACCCCACCTTTCTTTTTTTGGAAAAGAAAGCTCAGTAATGTCAGCTAGAGAGGCAGCAGTGTTATCTTTCTTCTCTTTTCATAGCCAAATGAAAAAGCATAAGAATGATGCTTACAAATAATAGGGTTGACTCATAAGGGCTGACTGTACATGACTCATAAGATGTGAGATTATTCTAGAGACTTGAAGGATGCTCCAGAGACTTGAAGTGCACATACATGCACTGAGACTTGGGCTTGGGAGGGAGTTATTTTTCATACCTGGAAGAAGAATGCATACTGTTTGTCTTGAGATGTGCATTGCTATTATATATGTGACTTACGAGATTCAGCGGCCTTTCTAAAACATTCCTGGTCTCTGAGGAAATCCGGCATTAGCCATGCTTTCCACATGCTTTGCTTTACCTTGGAAGACTATGGTCAATGAGTGGTACAGTGGGGGCTGTAACTTTCAAAAGAAATTGAAATCATCACCTTTTGTAAGAGGGAGCCTGGGAAAGTGGGGTCCCAAACCAAGCACCAGGTTGGCCTGTAAAGATCCCCAGTGTCATCCCAGGATTTTGCACTGATCGAAGCCATTTTGCTTTGAAAAACTAGAAAAGCCTGATGCAAAAATACCTGTGCAAGGGATGGAAAATCTAAGGATTAATGACCTGTGCCCTTTAAGCAGCACAATTAAACACTAAGTATCCCTGAGTGACAGAGATGTGTGCTTTCTCTGGTACAGCCTCTCTGACCAGCCCGTGCGATTCATCAGCTGTCTTGTTCAATTAGAAAAGATGTCACTTGCCTTCCCTCTTCCAAAAGTGTCCTCACAGTCAGCTGGGCAGAGGAATAACCTCACACTCCCCCTGGAGCAAGGCTTGGGGTCACTGCTGGGCAGTACCTTGTTCCTGGCCAGGGGAGCTTCACTGCTTTCCCAGCCAGAGAAGTCTTTTGCAGTTCTGCTTTTCCATGTTCTGCCAAGGAAGAAGTCTTTTGCAGTTCTGCTTTTCCATGTTCTGCCAAGGAAATGCAGGGTGGTGGAATCATAAATGAACCTGCTTAAATGGGGCTAGAAGCTATCAAGGCGCTTCCCCTATATCTCTATTGTTCGTTTGGATTACAACCAAAGTTACTTTTTCCTTAAAAAGAAAGAAAGTCTTGGGATTGCACCTGCCAGCATTATTTTCCAGTATTGTGATATGTAGTAGCATTTTGTCACATTAGTTTGCAACTTGGAGAATATAAAGAACAGCTCACCATAAAAGGAGGTAGCACCACATCTGAGTTGCAGAAACCACTTAGTCCGGAGGGAAAGACCTCTCTTTCCAGCTTACTAGCCTCCTTTATTTGGTTGAAAGTAGCAGAAACTGTAATTTTTCTTTATGTGCATCCAGGTCCTTACTAGCCTTGCACTCTCTGCTGTGCTCCAGTTACTGAAGTACTTGAAAAGACTAAAGTAAAGAACATCTTTGGCATACTTTTTACCTAAAACTGATTATTTTGTTGTGCATTTTGTGCTACACATGATTGTATATGTGGGGACACCTACCGAGAAATCCCAGCAGCTTCACGGTTTCTAGAAGGAGAAGAGATTCTTCTTGGTCGTTTCAGTTTGGTCAGGTGGAGTGGAATGGGAAATGCCAGCATAGCTAAGGTGATCTGTTGGACTACACTCCCAATGATCTTTTTTCCCGGATGATATGTTCATGTTGGGCTGTGCACATGCTTGGGTGGGAGATGGGCATTCAGCTTTTTCCTGCACCATTAAAATCAGGGGTTGGAAGGTTCTACTGAGAAACTTGCACCCCATACCAGCCTGAAGAGGCCCACCCTGCTAGAAGTGGTTCTAAGCACACTGTGGTATGTGTTCAGGCTCTGATCACTTCTTCTCTCTGTGCTCTGCTTCCGATTGTTTATCAAAAGGAATGTGAAGAGGCTGTCCCAAAAACGTGCTGGGCTATAAATAATGACTTTTCTGTGCCGACTAGAAGCCATTCAGCGTCTGAGCACAGACAGCTGCTGACAGAAGGCTGAATTGTTCAACAGCAGCAGACACCGGGATTAAGTGTGAATTTTGGAAATTGCCTCATAACTTGCACAGGGACGTTAACATGTGACACCAAAGACTATTGGTACTGTCAGGCATGCATTCTCACAGTGAGCTTGCTTGGGCAGGATTTGCCTCCTGGAGGAAATAAGAATACAGATTTGTGTAAATCTTTCCAAATTGATAGCTTGCGTTGAAGATACGGTTTGTCACTCCCCTTTATGGCATGCAGCCTTTCTCCCAGTTTTGGTAGGGAATCGCTCAACAGTGTTTTTGGTCAGGGGGGCACATAACAGCTACAGAGAATATTGTAAAGAACAAGGTGTCTTCTGAAAATGTTTGATAAATTAACCCTTTCAGTCACATGCAAGTCCAGTACCAGACTTGTCCAAAAACTGTGCTGAGGCTGGGAATTTGCCAGCACCACAAAACTCAGTACACTCACCTACATTTGCCACCGTTAGCTGTAGATGAATTATGTCGGTACATGTGCATGTGTTAGACACAGAAGGTAGTTTTTCATGATAACTGTGGTTTGGAACATGTGACAAGTACTAGATCCCCATATTAAAAAGTGCAGCACTCTAGCAGCTTGGTAGTTGGAGTGTGGGGTTACAGATTCATTCGTTCTTGTACCAAGATCAATAAGCAAAGTCTGTATTAGCAGTGTAACAGAAGCTTGGCAGCAGATCCAGAATCTTGGCAGAAGTTAAAAAAAAAACAGAGTGAATCCACAAATTTTTTTCAGGAAAGGAGTAATTTTAATTGTGCCTGAACATATAATTGGGCATGTACAGCAGGGAAAAAGCAAACTGTTCTGTTCTGGTGACACTGGCACATAGTGAGGGTATATCTCAGCACAGTTCCTGGCTTCAGAGTGGAAATTGGTGCTAGGACCTTTTCAATGTGTGGCTGGGAGGGTTTTGAAACCATATCAGTCTAAGCTGGCTTGATCTATTTTTCCATTGCAGACAAATATTTTTTGCTCTAGTGTTTAAGACACAAAGCAGGGCTTTTCCTGCACCATTTGAGAGGCATTGCAATAGCCCTGGGAGATGTGAGTTGCACAACGGCTTTCCTGATGTTTATCCTCTATTTTCCCTGACTCAACTCCAGCCCAATCTTCAGCATTAGAATTGGCTAAAATGGAGAAAGAAGTTTTTTATTTTAGGGACTTTGTTGAAAATCCATGCAGATCCATCCCTTTTTTTAAGAGTGAGATGTGTAATTGGCAGCATCAGGGGTTTTGATGGACAATTTTGTTGGAAGGATTAAGCGAGGTGTTCCACTAACTGGTAACAGATGACAGAACCTTCTTGCCCTCCTTCCTTTTGACTGGAGACCCTTATTCTGGCAGATGCTTGGCTATGGGATTTTTTTCTGTGTGTGAGTGTGGCTGAAGAGCTTAGAGGTCAGAAACATCCGTGTCATGTTCACTGAGGTGCAGTCTATCGTCACTTTGCAAGCCATAGACACAGAGAGAGAATAGCAAAGAATCAGCTACACAGGTTGAGGGTGGGCTGAGGCTTTGTTGCACTTCTTCAACAACTGAGAGAAAAAGGATACTGCTTAGGAGTTTCAGAGATGAGTAATTGGTATTTTGGGAATGAAATCTCATTTCAGTGTCCCAAATAAATGCCTGATCATTGCATGAGGAGAGATTAGCTGTTAGCCCCAAATATCCTCCCAAATCATTAGTTTGACCAGTTTTCTAACTGAAATGGTAATCTAATTTTCCTGGTTTTGTGGTAGGTTTGATGTCAGCTGCCTCCTCCTTGCTGGTCCAGCGAATGTAATTAAGCAGAAGATGATACTGCAATGTGTCACTCATCATGTGTGAAATAAGAAAATCAGAACAGGGATGGTTGGAAATGGATACTAAAAACACCACTCTTCTGAATGGCTTGCCTCAGCCTCAGTGACTGTGTACCTCCCTGTTTCCCTGGTTTTACTGGATCATCTTCTGCTAGACCGTGGTTATTGTGTCTTAGCCATTATTCCTCTCTCTAAGTTCCCACTGAAAGCACATCATCCTTTGCTGCTTCTTTTGTTTGTAGTTTGCCATTATAATTCGTAGTCCCTTGATGGTCTTCTCTTTCTGAAGGACAAATACTTTTTGAGATTGTATGAAGTTGGAAAGCAGAGCCACACATATCCTGTGGGTCTTATAGACAGAGAAATGTTTCATGTCCTATGGCTTGCATTGGTCATATTCTTGTAAGCAAGACTTCAAGGGCTGTCCTCACATCTTATTGCTTACAAGAACTCTCAGTGGTTTCACCCTGTAGCAAGCCATGAATTTACCATCTACACACAATTCATGTATTGGGTGTATGAAGTCACGCACGTGTGTATTTATGTAAGTAAGGAAATATTCTCGAATCACATTTTCCTTCCTATTAAGTGGCTATGCCTCTATGTAATGATGTATTTACTGTGTTAGCATAAATGAGCCCTAATAACACCAGATGGAAAGGGAGGTGAAATTTGAATAGACAAGCTTAGTGGGAAAACTGCAAGTGGTATAAGTACAAGAGGAGGTGAGGTGGCTCTGAAGGCCTTGTTAGATGTGCCTATTTCAGTTACAAGTGTGCGTTATCAGCACATCGGCAGGAAACATGAGGAGAAAAATAGGGATTGGGGAAAAATAAAATTTATTGAAACGGGATCAGATGCACCATGAGAGGACAGTGCAGAGACATACCCCCAGAGAAAATCTTCCCATATGAAGTGACCTCTTAGTCCCACAGCTGATTCCCAAGACTCCTGCCTTTCACTTGCAAAGACAAGTTAAACAGCTTTGATCCTGTGCGGGGCTTGACACTGTAAGAAAGGATCAGGACTGCAGTAAACTCATTAGGAACTTGGCTCCTGCTTTTTCTGAAGATAAAGGCAGTCAGGAAAAGCCTTGCAACGAGGGAGAGGAAAGATTAGGCTGTTGCTTAGGCAGCAGTGTAGGCTGGGAAGCTGTAGGTGCCAGGGAATATGTTGGGAAGTTGCTATGGAGTGAGGAGGAGGATCACTGCCTGCTGCCCTGTGCAGAGAGGTAGTGCCCCTTTCATAGCTCTTCTCCTTTCTTTGACACCAAGATTTAAGGACTGTTTTTTCCCATTGTAAAGCTACACAACTGTCCTTGTGTCAGGAAAAATTGCATTTACAAGCTATGTATATTAAGCTCCAGTAGATCTTACGTGTAAGGAAGCTGTTTTCTTGTTTTCATTGCAAAATGAGACAGACACAGCTAGGTAACAAAACCTGTGAGCAAAAATAGCTTGGGTATTTATCCAGGATATGAAGAACACTGTGAACAACTGTGTGTGGATTACAATAGATGTGTCAGATAGGGCTTTCTTTACCTCGGTTTCCTGGAAATTGCAAGGCTGTATTTAATTGCTGAAAACTTTTTCAGTCTTTAATTGCTTGAGTTCATCTTCTGTACAAACACAGCTGTAAAGCTGATACTGTAAAATTGCTACTATTTTACCCAAGCCTCTTCTCTTGTTTTTGAAAACAAGGAATGGAGAATGGTGCTTTGATCTGTAGGTACTAAAAACTCTGAAAAACTTTTCCTCAGGTGTTTGAGCAGTAGGGGCTGTTGCATTCAACATATGGCTTTGTGTTCTGCCAAGTTAGACTAAGGTTGACGAGGTGTTTGAAGAAAAAGGTTTGTACATAATGGAGAGACCTGTTGATTTTACGACGGAAAAACCTCCAATAAGTTGAAAGTCTTGGAGTGTGTGCCATTCCTCCCTATCCTATCCTATCCTATNCTATCCTATCCTATCCTATCCTATCCTATCCTATCCTATCCTATCCTATCCTATCCTATCCTATCCTATCCTATCCTATCCTATCCTATCCTATCCTATCCTATCCTATCCTATCCTATCCTATCCTATCCTATCCTATCCTATCCTATCCTATCCTATCCTATCCTATCCTATCCTATCCTATCCTATCCTATCCTCCAGCAGTGACTGATGGGTGCAAGTGTGAGATCGCTGCAGCTTTCCGCTCACACTTTCATTACCGTGTGAGTTTGCATTTATTTGTGCATCCTCCTTGTGTCTGCACAGGGTTGGCAGAGGGCCTGTCCTGGTCAAATGCAGACTGGACGGGAGGGTCATAAAAATGAAGCTGTACTGCTGATGTTCTGTGAATGTGATGCTACAGTACCAATAATGATATTTATCAATATTTGGAGCTTGTGCACGGAGTTATGCTGGAGTGAGAACTTCATCGATGGGTCTGAGGTTCCTTTTTAAAGCAGCTGGTGCTTGGAAGGGGACTGTCTGCCACAGCTTCAGAAAAATGTTTCACTTGCAGAAGGATTCCTTTGTATCAAATAGAAAAACCATTTGAAATATGCAGTTTGTTTTGAATTATAAATGTCCAAATCCTGCGGAAATGAATGAACCCATCTCTGCTACCTTTTTGTGTCATCAGATCGGAATGGCTTCTGAGTCCCTGGAAAAGGTCCTGAACACATAATGCTTCCTCTTCAAGACTTCAGAGGGGTGGCCAGATTATCTGTCTTCTTGCTTCCAGATTATCTGTCTTCTTGCTTCCATTCATTATTTTCTTCTTGTTAACACTGACTGACCTTTCTAACACCCCTGTGCTGTGTCCCAAGTGCCACGTGCCTGCTCTGGGATGAGTTTGGGATTTTCTGCTGCATGCACCCGGCTGATGTCTGGTTGTTCCAGATCGGCTGGTTGAATTGAGCAGTGGCCTCACCATTTCTGAATCTGGAAACCCTCCTTAAAGCAGGAATATGCAAGTCATAATCCAGGGCGTATACTGAGAAGTTTCTATGGAGCGAGGAGGAGGATCACTGCCTGCTGCCCTGTGCTGAGAGGTACTTACCCCTCTCATAGCTCCTCTCCTTGCTTTGACACTAAGAGTTAAGGACGCTTTCCTTCCCCCGGCTCTGTAGATCAGGAGGAAGACTTTGTCCCAGAGGATTTTTGATCCCCCCTTGTGGCTAGATAGGCAGCCACCAAAGGTCCCCGTTTCTCCAAAGAGAGATGATGAGACAAAAGTCATCCCAGTTTTGTTTTGTCTTGTGAGGAAAGAGACAGGTAATTACTTCCTAGAAAGCATGCAGCATGGATGAGCTGAGCTGAGCAAGCTCATCATAAGTTGTTGCTGACCTGCTTGTGCAGTACTTGCACTCAAGACCTCCTCAGGTCCCTTCCAGACTTAATTATCCTATGATTACTACATGCACCAGCTGCTTCAGAAATTTCTGGCACAGTTCACTCACCTTTTCTGCCACAGGTTTTGCATGCAGAGATGGAATCATACTGAGGAGAGCTGGAATTTCAGGAAAGGTATAAGGGACTTTCACCAGGTCCTGGATGCCCTGGCACCCAGAGCCACAGGCATATCCTGCAAACTGGTTGTTCTTCAGCCTGTGCTTCCTTCTAGTGCAAATTTGGGGGAACCATGGGAAGACACCACTGCTCCAATGTCCTAGGTAGGAGTGGGCTTGCTATTCGGTACAATCCCCTCTTCGTGCTCCTCTCAGGCATTTGGTCTGATATTCGTAATTCGGCTGGGTTAAGGCCTGCACACTTGTGGTTGTTAGCTGTGATTAAACCCTGAAGGAGCAGGACAGCTGGGAAATATGAAATTTTGTGATGTGAACAACAGGTAAGTGGATCTATTCAGGAGCAAAATAGTCTGGATATTTCTTACCACTGTTGAATATTAAATTCTGGCCCTATGCCTGCAGTTTATTCTATCTTTTAGACACTATTCATCTTCCCTCCTTCCCCTTTTTCTATTACTTTTCAGATGCCTGAATGAGAGGCTTTGCAAAATGCACAATGTGTTTTCCTTATATTCCTGCCCAGTCTAAGAATAAATTATAGCTTAAACTTGGGAATGCTGCATCTGTCACTAGCTGTAAAGCGGCCTTGAAGAATTTTGCCTTGGCAAGCCTAATTGCTGATAACTGCTTCTTTTATGCAAATCTGGGTGCTCACGGGACTGCTAATTTAGTGGTGGGCTCAGGAAGGCAGAGCTGTGGTGGGCAGAGTGGCTTCCCAGGCACTGCTCTGCATTGCAGTGGGATGCCCCAGGAAGTGCGTTTTTCAAGCATCATTAGTTTAGATACCTGCAAAAAATGATGTGGTATTACATCCAGTCCCAAGGAAAACAACCTACTTATTTAAGTTCCTGCTTATCCCTAAATTAGTCTCCCATATTTCTTTCTAAATAAAAAGAAATTGCCTTGTGAGCTGTGGTTGCTTTCCTTGCCTGGCTCCCATGCCTCTGGCGGTACCCACAACATCAGTGTGATCTTGCTGCCTGCCAGCCTGGCTCGTGGGACTCTCTCTGCATTGTTTCCCCATCTTACCTGCTCCTTGCTTATTGCAGAAGCACGTATTGCTCAGCAAAAGTTTGTGTTACGGTGTTGTGAAGCTGCTGGCCTCATGCTTCTCCTCCAGGTGTGGCTGTGGTGCTGAGCGAGTGGCCTCACACCTGTGTGTACCTTGAGGAAATAAGGTGACTCACTCTTTCTCCTCCTTCAGCAAAGGAAAAACAGCTAACGGGGCTGGTAGCTGGGAGGGATATTAATATAAGGCTGCATGCTTTGCTGAGCATCCTATGGAGCAGCCTCTTCTTGCTTTAAGGCTTTGCAGGAGCATATTCACCTCACTGGGAATCTGGCCACTCAGTTAACAGCCCTAGAGACAGGTACTGTCACACCACCAACTCTGAGCAAAATGTGCAAACTGATAGCTAGCTGAGGTTTGCACTCCTGAAAATGGAGTGATTATAGAGCACAGTGGGGCTCAGTGTCATGGGGAAAGCATATGTTGAAAGCTACACAGCTAGTTGTGCAAATTGCAGTCCCTGGTTTACCTGGAAGGGTCAGCAAGCCATGCAGCTGGATGGCTGTCTTCTGGCTGGCATGGCTGTCTCTTTGCAGCCTGTTTTCAAAGACTGATTCCAGCACATTCCCTCCAGTGGTACTCAGTATTACTTTTCCTTTGGGTTTTTTTTCAGGGTACAAGAGAGGTCCTGAGTCCCAGTGTAATACATGATGCAGAGATGCAGGGCCTGGCAGGAGAAGGAAACTTTAGTTTTGTGGGGTTTTGTTTTTTCCTTGTTAACAGGGAAAGACTGAGGGGTTATTTGTTATTTGTGCAGAAGTGGCAGCGTCCTGGTCTGCCCCGTTCATGTGAGGAGGCTTGGTGCTGTCATCTTGGGAGCATGTCCTGCAGCATGGAGCTGCTGTGAGGGCTGCTGAGCAAAGTTTTCATGTCACGTGACCTTTTCCAAGCAAGTATAAGCTGGAGTACAACGAAAAGCTTAAAACTGTGCTGCAAATCCATGTGCAGCAGCTGCCACAGTGAGGGAGGTGAAGAGCTCGCAGAGGAAGCCTGAAATTAAGTATCAGATAGACATTTTGGATTAAATCTGAGTCACATTGCAGTAAACCCTTTAAAAATACACCAGGAGAGAAGATTTCCTTTCTTTTTACAATTGTTGGGTTAATTTCCTGGAAAGGTATGCTGCCTTTTTGAAGGACAGGAGGTAACACTGACAGGGTGTGAGCTATCAGCTCCGATATCTGGGACTTCTTATCAGGTGACACCATTTGCGTTACCAGAAGCAGAGGCAATATTTTGTTGCTGTGGTGTGGATTTGGCAGGTGCAGCTATCACTGCCATAGACTATGTGTCCTCTCATTTATCTTGCTGTTGTCAGGCTCCTCCTACCATGTAATCAATTTTATTTGCTGAAGAAGAAAGAGAGCTTTAATTGCATAATTCCAAATGTACAGGGATCATATTAACCTGGAGAATTCCTACTGGCTCCCGCTCCATTTCCATCACCTTTGCCACAGTGAGCTCAGGTTCGCTGCCACAAGCATGATTGACACCACACTGCAGACCAAGCTGGGGTGCAAAAGTACAAAGGCTGCAATAAAATGCAAATAACACACCCTGCTTTTCCTTGGCTCTTTGTGTACTTGTGGAGGAATATTTCTTCCCTGCCTTTTTATGGCACAGCTGCATGAGCACCTTGGGGCAGTCTTGCTGCATGACATGCTATAGGTGAGGATGGAGAGCACAGGCTCCAGCAGCCCTCATGCTCAGCACCACCTATGTAAGGTGGAGCTACCACCTGAAGAAAATATTTGATGGAGGATGGAGAGTATTGTGACAGGGTTATTTATTTTTTTCCTCCTTGAGATTCTGTGGCCTCTGCTGAAGAAAGGGGCTTGGGAACAAATCTTTGGTCTGAGCATGTACTGGATCTTCTTATGCTCTTACAATTAGTGACGTCAGCCTGTGATGTCAGATAGTGATGTCATCCCTCCATGCCCGTGGAGAGATGGGCTCAAATGTCTGATTTGCCACTTCTGGGTGCCTTGTGCTCCCTGAAGTCACTTTCTTCTTGGGAACAAAAATCCCCTTAAAGCAGGGTTTTGACCGGGATGGTGGACTATAAATTCAGCAATAATTCTCTTGCAATTTATTCTCAATATGTAAATATTATATGCCATCTCAGTATTACCTGGCAGAACTCAGGGCCATCAGATATCTTGGCTAGCAAGTGCATAGCAAGATAAGAAGAACAATCAGCTTTTTTTTATTTCTCATATGAGTAAGAAAATGCTTAGTAGAGAAAATGGGAGGGCCTAGGGAGATTTTGGAGGGGCGGCCTTCATGGTTTAAGCAACAAAACAATTTGGCAAAGGAAGAGAGTTCTTTGGTAAGGAATAAATTTTCCTTGAAGAATCTTTGTCTGGAGCACTTCTTTTGCTTTGCTCTGGAGAAGCTGGTGTGTACTTGCCCCATCAGCTTCTGTTTGAAGTCTCACTTGTGCTCCCTGTCAAAGCCTTGCATGGTTGTTTTACAGCCCGTGAGAGACTTGCCTGGAGGAGACCACTGTATGGCATACACCGAAATGTGACCCCCAAATTCTGCATTTACTATTGTCAAAGACCTCTGCAAAATAAAAACAGAAAGAATAGTGCATCTAGTCTGTCACTGATAAATGCAGAGTCCTTGACTAGCAGTTGCTTTGGACAACCAGAATGCTGGAGCTAGATAGGTAGTTTAAAAGTCTTAGTGTAGCTATTGATTTTTCCCTTCAGACAGCTGTATGCAGACAAGAACAGCCATGGCATCCCAGGAAAGGGGCTGTTACCTCTCAGCATGGAAGATCTCCACAATCCTTACTCATAGCCCAGTCCTTTTTCCTTCACTGTCTTTAATGAAGAAACTCATGCAAGCAGGACAGAGGAAACGGGGCACTTAGTGCTTCAGGTCCACGACTGTCTTAGTGCGTGTGATTACCTGGGAACAAACATGACTATAGACATCTCCCATAGCCGCAGGCAATACTGAACAGGTCATCTGCTTAACGGGGGCTGTACATCTGAAACGGCCACAGCTCTGTGGATGACTGGCTCCTTTCTATGTACATAAATCTGTGAGTGTGTAGTAGGCTGTAAAATTTATGAGCACTTTAGCCCTTATAAATTTTGTCCAGTGTGGTCTTTAAAATCAAGGGTTGTTATTCATATTAAATGCAGATTTTCATTATTTTTAACCTTCTGCTCACCCTTTGCCTCATGCGAGAGGAAAAGACAGAAAATAAACACTAAAGAAAAGAGAAAGAGAAGATTTAGTTCATTGGATGAAAGTAGTGAAAATCACTTTCAGGTCTACGAATTGGCAGACTAAAATCTGGTAGTAAAGATTATATAATCTAGATGGGAAGAATTTGAAGGAGGATATTCCCATTAAATTCTAACTGCCTAAATGCAGCATTGCTAAAATAAAATATGTATGAAATAAATCACTATTCACTACAGCTAGATGGGAATCAAATGGTTTTCTTGGCAGAATGTAACTCAGTTAAGAACGTGAGATATAGTGCTGTTGAAATATGTTGCACTGACCTTATGAGGATGAAATTGATAACTGGAACTTTGAATTTACACGTCTGTGGTCCTTTTTCCATGATTTGGCTGTTGTCCTTAGGAGCCAGGTCAAAGCACGTGCCTGGCTGGAACATGCCGGGGAGCAAGAGAGGGTGAGGCTATGCCGAGCCAGGCTGCAGGGCAAAGCTGTTTTACAGATCTGCCAGGACTTGGGAGAGTCACAGGGGGACACAGGACATTTGGTTCTCACAGACTTCTTGGCGGGCTAGAAAAACTTATCCCAGAGCAGTGTAAGGATATCCACACTCCATTGCAGGCTTTGGACCAGTCCTCATTACTATCAGAGCATTGTATATTCTCACTCCTGTATTTTCTTCTCTCCTTCCATGCTTTCTTTTTATATCAAGGAGTGGGGTGGATTTTCCTCTTTTTTTTTTTTAAAAAAGAAAAACTGGTGTTAGGATTATGTCCTATTACTTAAAGTGCTTGTTCTGCTACATGTGCTCGCAAATTTGATTACACTGGCCATATGAAAGATGCATGAAGGTTCACTTTTGGGAAGTATTCCAAAGAGATCTTCTAAATGTGTACCTGTTTGATGTAGGCATATGCATAGTAATTGAATTACTGATGAAATACTGTATCAATGAAATAATCTTGGTAAGTTCTGTGTACTTAAATAACTATAGCCTTGAGGTTGTGGTAAATGGAGTAACCTTTTTATTGATTTTTGTTGTTGTTGTTGTTGTTGAATATGCATATTTTATACCTCTTAATAAGGCCATCCTTTTCTAGCTGTTTCTGTGTCCTTCAGAACTGAGGCTTTTCTTTCAATCACTTGTGAAGGATTTTCCTGCCACTGCTTGTACCAAGGAACTTCTCAGATATCCTTTTCAAGGCCCCTTTTCTGCCTTCCTCCTCAGCAGTGAGGAATCCTACAATGCCACTCCAGTGAATTACCCTCTGCTCCTCCTTCCCTCTCCTGTGGCCCTTGCAAGTAGGACATTCTCTTCTATTCTCACTGCTTCCCCCCAAAAAATACTTGTTCTAATTCTGTTGGAGTTTTGTGGGAAAGTTCATTTATATCTTCTGTGCTGCTTCTTCCTTATCTGTCTTTCCCTCCCTACCCTTTGTATTTTCAGGAAGACTTAAGGTCACAAGACTGCAGGATGACTGTGGCAAATATAATCCATCCCTGGTGTGTCTCAGGGACAACAAAATGGAGTCCATCAAGACCCTATTAATGCTATGGATTCAAAGGTAGTTGCTTGTCCTTCCCCTCTTATCTTGTGTGTTTTTTCTCCTCTGTAGTTGGCTGCTCCATAGTTAATCTCTGGTCCAAGGGGTAGCTAAATTTGTGTTCACGGTGTTGGTAGCAAATTGCAGAAAAAACAGCTGAATAAAGAGTGAGCATCGTCCTAGGATCATCTTTTGCAACAGCTGTTGAAGATGCTTCAAGGCAGTGTAGGATGGTAAGTATAACCCACAATACAGTAACTCCATGTGACCTAGGGGCTTGGATGACATGCAGTGTGTGAACTTGAGGAGACATCATTTTGCAGACCTTTATTTTGCAGTTGTTCTGAATCCCAAAGTGAGACCTGAGCATGTACTTTCCTGACAGCAAAGATGTTTAGTTTCCCCTGGTCAGGACTAAACATGACTTACAGTATAGGTGATGACAACACAAATGACTGATAAAGGTCATTTAAAGTCATTTTGGGACATAGACATTACAGATAAACTCCTAAAATATGGCATCAGCAAGAAGCACAGTTTTAAAAATTGACCCATTGTTCTGTCCAAAGGAGGATCTCACCCCTCACTTATAATGTTGCCAGTAGGTTTGTTCTGGCAACTGCAGCTGCCAAAACTGGAGGGCCACTTTTTGCTCTTCTTCTCCAGGATCTTGTCATTTTATGTCCTTTACATTGGTGCCTTCTTCCCACCCTTTTCTATTTAAAGAAAAGTTAAAATCAGAAATTATTGGGCATTAATATGTTTCCGTTTGATGCTTGTGTCCACACAGAAAACTTAAATGGACATCTGCTAGCAAGGAGAATTCTGTTTGTTCTTACTAGGGCAGATGTGTGAACTAATGGAAAAAGAAACGTTTGATTTTCTTAAACTCAAATGACCATAGAAAAAGAGATACAAGAAATAATGTGTCTTCACAGGTAAACAGAATCAAAATTATGTAAATATCTGTGCCGGTTTGGACACAAATCCAGGAGGAAATAACCCGAGAGTGGTGTCTCTCTCTCTCTCTCTCTCTCTCTCTCCTGCCTGCCAGGCAAGCAGGCCCCGGCAGCACCTCCTCCACGCGTTTGAGAAAATAATTTCTCTAGTGAAAGTGAAAAAAACTATTTATTTAACAGAGTCCCCCGCTGTCACGGGGAAAAAAGGATATTGAAACCCCCTCCCTCGTCCCCTAAAAGAGGACTATGGATTTTAGAGTTCTTTCTGTAGGTAAAACCTGCAGTCCTGAGCTGGGCCGGGCCGGGCCAGGCAGGGTCTGACGATCCCCCTTGGAGGGTCCCGCCGAGCAGGTCCGGAGATGGGAGCTGGTCTCAGATGAAAAGCAAGCCAAAAGCAGTCCAAAAAGGAACAGATGCCGCTGAGCCAGATTACAGTCCCTTCTCAGCTGAAAGCCGAAGAGACTAGCGAGCAAAAGTCCTCTAACCAACAAATGTTGTCAGAATCGGGCGAGAAAAGAATGCAAAACATTCTAGTTGCAAGGTCAAACTAGCCTCTTTGAAGAGTTCTCTCGGCTTCTCTCTCCCCCCTTTGCAATTTAAAGGTACACTAGAAATCAAGCAGGCGATGGGGAATACAGTATGGTCATAGAATCACCTCAAGACAATATCTCTGAATGTGAGTTTGTAGATCTGCCAAAATGAATACTGGAATACTGTAACTGTTCTTTCTTTGATGTTTGAGGTGGGGAAAAAGCCAGCGTTTTGCATCACATTCATAAAACCAATATCCTATTTATTGTCACTGATAGCAGGTGGGGCAGGAACTTAAGCATCACACTCTTCTTTCCCAGAAACCTCTCTCTGAGGCATTCTGTCTCAATGTGCTCAAGCTACAGTTTCATTCACCTCCTTTTTTAAAGCTTTTGCTTCCTGCTAAATGAAGCTGTCAGAAGAAGTGGGGAAAAAAGGAACTGTTTGAAGCTTTAGAGTAGAGTTTATCATACTCTACCTGTCCAATGTGCAGACCTCCTGCAAGTGAGTGGGACTGTATTGTCACAGCCCCCAGCACTGCACAGACCTGCTCACTTCCAAGGGCTGTGGCAGTAGCAGTACATATTAATAAAAAGCAAGGTTTGAAGGCCACGTTTTGATCCTGTAGGGCTCTGTAAGGATGCCTTACCTCAGCAGAGTGTGTCAACTCACAGCAGATGAGGGAATGACTTACCGCTCTGCACTTTCCCTCTGTGCCGTATTAATTTGATTTGGAGTGGTAAAGATTCTGGTTTGGAGACTGTTACCTAAACAGGTGGCAGAGGGCAACAGCAAAAACGGTGCATTTATAGCTATTTTTATACAGTGCCTTGGCCAATGAAAATTCTGAAGTCCATTTAATGCTCTTAAATGTACAGATTCTCTCAGACCTTTAAAATCGGGAATGCCTCAGGCTTTGTGGTGCTGTCTTTTCCCTTTGCCCCTTACTTTTTTCCCAGTCTCCTACAGTTCAATACTTGCATTTCCTTCACCTCTGCTGTAAAATTTGGCTCCAATTGCACTAAGTCCCAGAGGCCAATTCTTTACAAAAATTTAGCATTAGCTAAAGAGCAGCTGCTTCCAGCTTTCTGCCCCAAGATGATGTCTCTGTGTAACACAGGTCTGGGAAGGGGGTTGGTGTGAAGCTTTCCCCAAACCTCAGTTTGCAATTTGGGAAAGGGGAGCAAGAGTATTCCTGACTTACGCACTCCATGTAGCGTCTGTCCTGTTGTTTAGAAGAGAGCTGGTTCACTTTGCAGGTAGGCAATCTTGCTCCTGGCATATGGAAATTAATTTTCTCAGCATTAATCAGATATTTAATCCCCTGTAAGTCAAAGGATATGACTTTAATTGTAGCTAAATACCTGTTTTTAAAGAAGCCTCTTAAAACTGTGCTTCCTCAGAATGTCTTTAAACACCTCCATTAAAAAGGGAAATGGCAAAAATAATAAAGAATGAAGAAAGAGGAGCCCCTCCGAGAAAATTCAATTGTTCATGAGAACTGTGAAAAGGTTTCAAGGAATTGTCTCTCTGTGGGAATTTGAGGGATCTGTGCTCTTCTGTGATTACAAAATACAGTAAGAAAGCAGATTAACTTTCTGAAAGATTCTATTGATGTTCTATATTTTAATTTTAATTTCTAGTCTAATCAATGTGTTTAGTTAAAAAGAGTAATGAAATGTTTTCCACAAGATATTCAAACATTTAAGAAAAAAACACAGTATGGTACCATAGGATCCAGACCATAGGATCCAACCCTGAAAGAACATTTGAAATATGTGGTCATGTTTAGAAACATGAAAGGAAAAACCCTCTTAAAATTCTGTGGTAGCAAGGAGAATCAAACTACAGGACATATTGCTTAGGCTTCCCTCAGCAAAATACAGCTAATGAGAACACCTCAGCTTCTGGAGGCCCTACAAATGCTAATACTGTTGTTTGGGGAAAAAAAAAAATCAGGAGTGGAAGTGTTGTTAAATCTGAACAGTGAGGAGTTGGGCTGTCTCTTGGGGAGCAGCTGCTGATGCCAAGTCCAAGCAGAGGTAATGAGTGAATTTAGGAAAGGGAAGCTACCGTTAGTAGTTTCATTTTACATGGACATTAATACCCTCATTTTTTGTTCCTTTCTCGTGACATTAAAACTGTTACAAAATCAAATAATCTGTTTCTATGAGATGAAAAAGCAGTGGAGAATGGAAGTTCAGTGCACACTCAGAGGTAAAAGAGGAAGCAGTGGCGAGTACCTCAGAGTAATGCGCAGAACACAGTTTAGTAAAGACAAAGGGAAGCATCTATTAAATTCTTGACCCAATACATATGACTCAGTAAAAAAGTCTTGGCTATAAATACGTGCTTGCTTGTCTGTATGTGTTTTTAATAAAATATTTTCTGATTTTATTCCTTCTTGCTGTTGTGAGTCAAAGGCCAATATCACTGAAAAAATGGAAGTCATTTAACAGCAATTTGCAGAAAACATTTGGAAATGAGTGAAATTAGATGGTTTTTTTCCTATATGGACTGGAAACTCAAAATTCATGAGATAACCTGCAGGAGTTTTTGGGATTTTCTGAAGTAGCAGGACCCATAAGGTTGGGAATAAACATAAAACCTGAGGGGTCTGTGACAACTCATGGACATCCTAAATGGTGTTGAGGTTCCACCATACTCTAGACCGGAAAGCTTTTGGCTCTATTTTGTGATTTACCCCTGAGATCAGCTAATTAAAGAGCCAAATAGTTTTCTCTCAATTCCATGGATTTAAAATGCTTGGAGCTAAGCTGAGCTAAAGGACTTGCTGGCTCAGATATTGCAGGCATGAAAACTGAGAGAATATGATGCCAAGTGGACTGAGGCAGAGCAAAGGTACCTATCTGGGCTGCAGTTCTCTGGGGCTGGAGCTGGGGGAATGCTGGAAAGGGGACGTTGTGGAAAGTCATCAGTGGGACTGCAGTGCCAAGTTGTTTTTCGTGCTGCAGGCTGGAGGATCTGAGTGATGCTTCATCCATCTTGTGAGTAATTACTTGAAAAAAAATACTGTGCCTTTTAGGGGATGCTACAGTCAAGTGTAAAAATGGGTAAAAGTCTGACAGTCAGTAATTGAGAATGAGAGAATTTAGTGAGACATGAGCATGGTAGGGTGGACACAAAGGGCGGGAGGTACTCGAGTTCTGATCTCTAACCCCAAACAGCCCTTCCCTTGAGGAGAGTTGTCCAGCCCTGCAGCAACATCTCTTCAGTCTCACTCACTTAGACCATCCTCTTGTACTCAAAATGACTTTTTGGGAAGAAAAAAAATAATTCTACAAGGAGAAAGACAAAATGTCGAGCAGCTTCCAAACATTTGTACTGTGTGGCATAGGAGGATTGATGCTGTCTGGGTGTGCATCAAAAACTGATGCTTATGTTTTGTTTTTAAATTTGGTTTTCTGAGTGCATGAGCAAGGTGTGGCTCTTGGGAAAATTTGCTGGGCTGGCTGTGGTTTGAAACTTTGAGAGAGAGGGGCCCCTGTGAGCAGCAGGTGCGCTTTCTGTTCTGGTTGTAGTTTGTTTTTAAGATGAAGTTATCCCCAGGCGAACCAAGAACTGGTGTGGCTGAATTTCCTTCAAAGAAAGCTTTCCTTGCACGTGGTTGAAACTGGGTTGATTTAGTCATGTAACACCTTCATGTCTGCATGGAGGCTCTCCTGTTGTATCTGTTCTAGGAGTTATGTCCGCTACGAGCTGCAAGACACAGCAATGATAACAAGATAGAGGCTGGCTTGAGCTGAGATGAGGCCTAGCCTATGAACTCCGATAGGAATTAAAAGCAAGATTTGGAGTATTTTAGGGTGTTCAGGCCCATGGTTTTGCTAAGAAGCTCTGTTGGTGCCCTACTTTCTGAGTGCTGTAATCAAGGGCCTAAATTGTCACAAATGCCCTTCCTCTGTCCTCTCAGCTCTACTATTTTAAAAGCTTCTTAAGTGAGGGTCTCAGAATATCTGAAAAAGCAAGGTAGTAAAATTCTCAGTTATGTTTTGGTCATTTTAAGCGACTCCAAATGTCAGTGGTATTACAGTTGGTTTACCTCTGATTCTCCAGATTCAGTAACTGCTGATGAGTGCAGCTTGTAGCTCTTGTGAATTGTTGTGCAGAATAACATCACTTCAGAACTGCACATGTCAGTTCTCTCTTTTGTGGATTGAAAAAATAATACAGCTTTCCACTCAATAAATGCTGTCACCACCATCTGGTTGTCAGAGTGCTTTAAGTCTGTTACTGGGGTAGGATATATGCAGAAATATTACTAAAAATCTGGCATCTCTAAAGAGGTAGACAGAACAAATATAGTGACAGTCATAAGTATCTGAGTTTCAAATATAACATTCACAAATACACCTCTCAAACACCATTTTTCTGGAAATCTGTAACCCATTGTGAAGTGCAAAGTTCCCATCTCTCTCTAAGTGATAAAAAGAAAAGAACAAAATTGCTGATCGGATGTAGCACATTGTAGGTAAAATGTAGGTGATGTTTAAGCTGTTTAATTAGATTAAATACCATTCATGAAAGCCCACAGGCTCCTTCTGCTTTTACCTTTTTTTTTCTTGAAGATCCTTATGTCATTTAGCCATAATGGTACCGCTTCAGCACAACTTTTAAAAAAGACTCAGTTAGTGAAGTCTTTAAGCAGTGTAAAAGATTCAGTTGTTAAGCAAATGAAGAATAGGTGAGGAATAATTTCCAAGGACCACACATTGTTCTGTTCCATGGCCCAGTGCCTTCTGCACTCCCCTGTGTAGGGGAGCTGCACCTGCAGGAAATAGAGTCCAAATTTGTTCTGTCTGTTGCAATATAGCAGACTGAGAAGTCTGGAGGACAGAAAAAAATCACTGTCCATAGAAAGCATGCAGCTAAGGAAAAGGCCTTTGCACAGTCTGGTAGCCTTTCTTTATGGTATCAAGTTTCAAGTGTGCATTGTTCTGCCAAGAAGTACGAGAGACTGTTTGCAGTCCTGTTTGTATTTCCATTGTCTGCATATTCAGGCATATGTGTATTTTCTTGATTGCTTTATCTAGTGATGCTTAGTATTCTTCATTCCTCTGTCACCTGATCTGTTTGGTGACAGTAGCAGACATCAAAAGCAAGGATTTTGTGTTAGAAACCTTATCAAGGACAGCACAGGCTTGATGTGGCAGAAGCAATGAGCTCTGCAGCTTCTGGTGTGCAGTGAGATTTTTCTTATCCATTAGCCCACCACTCACAGGTTTGTGCCAGCTTCCTGGAGATAATTCTGCCTTCTCTATTGGGCAAGCGTGTTTTTCCCTTGTAAAAAAATCCCCCTCCATACTTCCCTTCAGAGTTGTTCAGCTCTGTGGACAAGGGTCATTGCTGAATTGTGCAGATCATATGCTAAGGCCTGCATGCGCAACACTGGTGGAGCCTAAACGTCAGTGTTTATGTGGGTCCAGGTCACAATCAAGCAGTCCTGGCCCCTTCTTTTTTAGCAAACTACCCTGGACAAGCGATGATGCTGAATGCCACACTTGGTATTCCTCACAGGCACAGGAGTTGTGCTGCTCAGGACTTGATTCTGTTTCTGATGGAAATTGCAGGTCAGGATACAAACTGAACAGAGAGGGGCTCTGCCAGGAGCTGGCAAGTGTCCAGGAGAAGGCGGGGCAGAGACAGTGTGTGGCACCCTTGGAAATAACTTATTCCTTCCTATGGTTTCACTCCCTGGAAGTTGAAAACCATCGCTTTCACTGTTACGACATGTGAGTACCTCTCTTCAACTGAAAACAAAAGGTGCAGGCTTGGGACGACAAACTGCTTACAATGTGTATTACTTACAATGCGTGCTCCCTTGAAATGCCGTATTTTATAGAGTTGGTCAGTAATTAAAACAGCTCCAGCACAACAGGGTTAACTGCAACTTGGAATTGAACACTATGGGCAGCAGTGGAGACGAGCTTACAGGCTGCCCCAGATCAATTCCATTCAATTCCATGCTGGTTTATAATGGTTCTTTTAGTTCCTAATTTATGTGTTCAAATACTTTTTCAGGATTTGAAAAAAGCTGAACTCAGCCTCAGTGAAGGTAGACAGAGTTCCCACCACAGGTTTTAGGAAGGACATTGCTTTAGCTTACAGGCCTCTCTACAGGTGCAAAACAATCCCATGGGCAGAGTTCTAGCAATATAAGCATGCTTGGTTTAGGATTGTCATTTCTCTCTTGTTCCAGGTAGAGGGTCCAATCAAACCAATGTTCTTGCTTTCCTCTTTACATCAGCAAGTGGTGATGGCACAAAATGCCTTTTTGGTCTGTTCCCACAGTGTGATGGGAAGGCTCAGGCTGCCTGCCAAAAATCCTGGAGCTAAAGGCAGGAGATACTGAATCGAAACACCTCTGACATTCTTGCTCTGCATAGGGTGGTGCAGGTTGCTCCCATGTTGCAGCTTGGTTTGATGGGGAACTTCAGTCAAAATGTTTGATGCTGGAGTGAAAATATTCTGACATAGATGCTCATCTAGCAGGAGCTACTGACAGACTGCAAATGGCAGACAGTCAAGGGAAAGATCATTCTTATTCCCTATATGAATTTGCGTTAAAGATGTTATGCTGACTAAAGGTGTCCGGTGAAATGCTGGAAGTTCCTGTGACAATTAGCAGGATTTATATAATCCTTTGTCAAATATCTGAATTTAGTTTCTGTATATAATACAATTTAGACTAATATGTCTCTGTCTTTTTGTTTTCTTTGTTTGCCTATTCCATGGTGGTAAAACTATTCCAATTCTCAAAACAGGCCTCTTCATTAGAGAAGGTATTTGGGGAAGGCCGTTTGGCTCTCCGTCTGTCCTGAGCCTGTAGCAATTCAGTCCATACTCCTGCCCAGGCTGTGATAAAACCTTATCCAGCTCCTCCATGAGCTCCTGCAAATGTCCTCACTGGGGAGCTGGGGTGTGGGCAGTGCTCCCAGGGAGCCCCTTCCCAGGGCCTGCACCAGTGTCCCTGCTCATCCCACCTCCTAGCAGAGCTGTTCTTCTCTGCTAGAGCGAGTGTTGCCACTTAGTCCTGCAACCAGAGCTGCTGCAAAAATTCTCCCCTGCTTTAGGTCTGAGAAATCATCTTTCTGGGACACTGTAAAGTGCTGCCTCAAAGGCAAGCTCAGATGGCCATGTTCTGTTCATTCTAAAGGGAACTGGCAGAGTGGGAGAGAGATTCCTGCTGGCAGCTTTGAATTTCTGTGCTGAGAACTGAGGAGTCTGGCTAGTGAAATATGTTGCATCCATTGGCAGGAAAAATGAGAACCTTAGTTTTGAACTAATGTTTTCTGACTCATGTAACATGTGCTTACAAGCTATTTTATTTCTAAATATCCAAATAATGGGCAATTTCCCAGAAACTAGGGTGATTTTCTCCAAAAATTTTCATGTCCTTCATATTTTTCATCCTATTTCCTTTTCCCCTTCAGGCCTTTGTTCTTTGCCAAACTCAGCCTTCTCCAGAACTTCTCTGTCTGATTCTCTGAGCTCTAGTAGTACAGCTGTTTTATGAGCGCAGGGTTTGTTGTGGGAGAAGCTGGAATGCTTTCCTGGCATAAGAGAAATCTCTGCCACGAGGAATTCAAAGACTAAGACTAGAAAGCCTGGGCTAAGAAGATAACAGGCCATTAGTGATTTGGGTATTACAGCCTGACTCGGGTGACCAGATAAGATTCTTTCCACAAGCACAAACCTCCTCTTTGACCTGGGGCACATCATGTGGACCCAGACAGTCAGAGATATGCAGGCAGCGGTGACCAGGACATTATGTAACCCCTCTCCTCCCTGTAAGACAGTTCTGCTCCCACCTCTGTGCAGTGCTTAAAAATTAAATGTATTAAAGACATTAAGACCTCCAGATACCAGCAACAAGAAACTGATTGAGTGCATTAGCAGGGATCAGGAAAAGGGAAGCTCCAACACAGAGGATCATCATTTGTTACAAACTAGAATTAAATTTGAAAGCAGAAGAGGAGTAGTTATACTGAGCTCTCACAAAGTAAATTGGCATATGCTGAACCTCTGCTGGCACAGCAATGCAGCTTCCTCCTGAAGGCATTCATACCACATCAGTAGGCTAGACAGGAGGAAGACACTGCACAAGAGTGGCAGGAGTATGATGCAAAAAAGTTAAGATGTGAAAATTTACAAAAAATGCCAAGACGGGAGATGCAATGTTGATCTGTAATTTTAACACGTGAAAGGGATTTGTGAGATGTTCAATATATATCCCATGCTGTATACTCATACAAGCCCTTTTCTGCAACCTTCTGTCGTTCTGTGCTGACAACACTGAATTGTGGGTGGGTTCATTGCTGCATTTCCTGCCATATATCCAGCCTGGAATTTCCCATCTATCCAGTGCAAAATGACACAAACAATGGCATTGTCTTTTCTGACTAAGGATCCTGCCTCTGGTTTGAGTTTGCATGGCCTGCAAGACATGCATGTCTTTATCAGGAAACTTCAGTTCAGTGTGAACAGAGTAAAAATAAAGTCAAATATCAGGGATTGAATAAATTTGTTTTCTGTGATACAGTCTGTCCTGTAAACCTCTTATGGGGATTGATGGACAAAACTGGCCACAGAATTGAGAAGGAACTACTTAGCGAAAGTGAAATAATACTATAAATAGGCCTGAGACTAATACTCTCCACTTTATATATGAAACAAGGATGGGACCCTCAGGACCCTCAAAACCAGCATCCAGAAAGTGGATCAGGATTTCAGTGTTCCTTTGAGCTTTCAAAGACAGCATAAATTGGGTGGGGAGACACTGACTGTGCTGAATTTGTCACTGTGAAATTGTCACTGAAAACCAGTATATCTAATGCACTGTTCTTTCTTACCTGCTATTCAACAGATCTGTGAATGAAAGGGGTTTAAGCAATCTTCTGGTCTAAAAAAACGGATTAAGCATTTATTAAAACATCTATTAAACATACATTACTACATCCAAAACCATTTGTTAAGGAATTGCCTGAGCATTGTGTAACTGTGCTACAGTTGCTTCCATGTACTCCAGGACATTTCTTTGGGATTTAAAGATGTACAGACAAGAAAAAGTCGTCTTATATTATAGCCCCATACATCTTCCTTGGTTTTCCCACTCTAGATGACTCTGGTTGGAGAACAGGGTGGTTCAAGGAATATGTCTGCAGCAAACTGCCTCTCAGTTCATCTTCCATGAAAGCAGCCTTCAGTTCTTTTTTCATTGTACACAGCAGATGTGTGCAATGCATGAAATAATCCTTTGGGGTACGGTGTTTTTTAAAGGGACTAGCAAATCAAATTTTTTTTTTTATTGGTAATGTATGCTGTGTTTCTACCTTGTGTTAATGAAATGTGGTATTTTTGTTGTGCTTTTAACTACAAGTCACTTCATCTCATGTAGGAACCTTCGAAATATCCATTGACAAAACCTGACAAGAAGCAATGATGCCCTTGGAATGGAAATTTGAGAACAAAAATTGTGGATGTTTGAATGAGACACCAAGAAAGAGTCAGAACCCAGAGTTCTCCACAAGAAGGAACAAGTAGGTAATGGGCTCTCTATGAGCTCTGATCATCACTGCTTGAAAGATGCAGACCCAATGCCAGCATGGCATAATCCATGAACTCTGGATCCTGATGGAACCAGGAACACCCTGCCTATGTCTTGTGCCTCTGAGAGTTCTCTGCTCCTGTTGGCAGCAAAGAGCAGGTTGGTTTAAAGTGTTTGCCTTTCTTAGAGCTCACTTGTGACTAACAGCAAAAAACTGAGTGACAGCTCCTCTGTGGTTTTAGTTATGGTGGACATTTGCATAGAAATGGGCAGAGTACCCCCCAAAACAGGGTTTTCTGCCCATCTGACAGCACTGTGTGTGCCTCAGGGATAAGAATACCCAGTCCCTCCTAGACGAAATCCTGGCACCTGCCAGCCTGCTGGTCCCTTAACCTCTCTCTCCTTCCTACCCCTTCCTCCTTCTCAGTGATGACTGCCTTCTCCATTAAAAAAACCTCTCCTTGCATGTCTCCTGGATTCCCAGGGGCAATCTCCAATGCTGCTGTTTCCAGAGGGACAGTGGAACACCACCAGGTGCTCTCCCTGTCCATGCAAGGGTGCTCCTTTTGCATGAGAGCATGGTGGTACCAGCTGGGCTGAGGTCTTTGCTGTCATATCACCCCAGGGGCAGCTGCAGAGGGAGGTAAATTTAAGGATACAAGGCAAAATATGTCACCTGCTCCTCTAGAATTTTGTCTTAATTTCTGACAGTGCTTAGACTGAGCTCAGACCTTTTGTTTGAAATAATTGCTATAATGCAGAATAGTCTCTTTACCCACCTAGAAATCTCTGTTAGTGTTATAACTGAGTCAGTCAAGCAAAGTTAAAAAAAAAAAAATTGCAAAAAAATAAGAAAAAGGGAACCAGCCCCATCTGCTTTACTGTGAACAGGTTTTCTTCAACATTTTCATCCAAAGGATAGGGGTAAGTGAGATCTGAAGTGCAAGGGAACAGGCATGCATTCTCTAGAGCATTCCAGAGAATTCCCTTCATGGCTCTGCTGGCATGCCTGTTGGTGGATGGGCAAACCCTCGGGCTGTGCTGCCGGGGCCCCGTGCACATCTCTGCAGGCACAAAACAGCTCAGCTCACTGCTCACCCAGGCTGTGCCAAGGGCGGGTGTGGTCAAACCTGTCACGGCTCGTGCATCCTCTCCCTGCAGGGACTGGGCTGTCAGGAGTCACCCCCACTCCTCTGGGCAAGAGTGGGAATTCGGTCAGTCTTAATTAGGTCTTCATTAACCCTTGTCACTGTACAGCTGGGTTTGTTGTACATGAAAGTGTGTGAATTTATACAGGGGATCGTTCCTGAACTTACACTTTGACTTTATTCCTCTTTTTGTCTTTTCATTTCTTTGACAAAAGTACAGCTGAAAGCCAAAGGATTCTGGTTTTAAGTCAATAGCAATCTAAGTTGTTGGAGTGCAGCGTGTGCTTTGTGATGAGGTTAGCAATGACATGTTCACAGGTTTGAGGTATTATTATTTGAATCTTTATTCAGGTAGCTTGCTGAGGGAAGCATTCATAATCTGCATGAATTTCCAGTGCAACCAATATAAAAATGAAAAAAAAAAAAAGGAAGCAGAAGTAATTAAACTGATAGTTAAACCCACACTGAAGGAACTGTGGGGTGCTGAAAATCACGTAGCTTATTTTTTCAGGAGTTTGCCTTTTGTTACTTTCTTTCAAGTGATTTCAAAGACTTTTCAAAGGGAAGATTAGTGCTATTCCTGAGTTAGGCTCCAAATCGGAGCAGTCACGTGGGATTTGCCCAGCCTTCCTGAGTTCAGGTCTCCTGCCTCAAAACCTGCCACACAGCAGGGCATCCCCTGTTGCACAAACCTGTGTCTCATTATCTCCCTATATGTACCTGAGCAAAGGCCAAGTATGTGAATGTATCATGCTCTGGTCATGTCTCTGTCAAAGCAACCTGAAAACAAGTTTATAACCTTTTATGTTTTGGAGTCATAGAGCCAAAATCCTCCTCCAGCATCTTCCTCTTGTGGACTCTGGAACAGGCTTTGCTAAGAAGTACCAGGCACCCTTAGGAAAACTGCAGAACAATAAACCCATGGCCTTCCTTGCTGGCTATGCCCATGCGGAGACTGCTGGGGCTTCAGGCAAGGCAATCACAGCAGGAGGAAGGGAACTGGGAATTTTCTTTGGCTGTAGGACTCACTGTACTCTCAAAGGAAAAAAAAAGCATCGGTAAAGCAGGAAGAAGAGTTCATAGCATTTGTAAGGGTGATTTACTGAGTACAAATTAACTATTGCAACAAATATCACATCTGATTGTGTTGTCATGCACTACTTTTCACTATTGCTGTTGCTGGGACCAAGCAGGAAATAAATGAAAACAAAGATGCAAAAGGAACATTTAGGTATGAATTAATTCAATTGCCTCCAGAGCTAAGGTTATTCTTATATTTCAGAGCTGCAAAAATTACCTGAATTTCTTTGTTTTCCCTTCTTCTACACAGTCATTCAGCTCCCCTTTTTTTCTTTCCTTTCCCCTACGTGTGAGTGAACAGGTAATTGCTTGATCAGTACAGGGGAGTGTAGTTCTTGCTGGAGTGAACTGGAGAGAAAATGATGGGATTTTTCTTCCCTCGCAATCAAATATTTTGCATTAAACCAACAACTTTTTATAACTTTTTGGTGCCAAAGAAGTGGAGAAAGGGTTAGGGGAAACCACAAAACCATTAGCAGTCTCTCAAGCTATGGAACTAGAAAGGTACGAAGTTTAAGTGCACACAAACCCATGGCTTCTTTCCCTATGAATGATTCCTCATATTCCTGCAGGACCCATGCCCAGAGATTGGCAGTGAATGTTAATATGAGGGCTGGGCTTGAGAAATTTCTTGAATTTATTTCTTGCATGTCTCTTAGATAGTTTTACATTATTTTGTGTCATAATGTAATAGAATTGATGTATTTTTATATCCAGCTCTCCTCAGAGAATTAAAATTTGGTAATAATTGAAATATTTAATAGTAGCCGTCCAATTTTTCTTTTTAAAGATTATTTATGTAGCGTATAATTCTGTTCCACTGAAACATGCCAGTAATGGCCATGTGTATTTTGTAGAATGCACATATAAATATGAAAGTTAAAGAGAAACATGGGATTCTGAAACTCAAAGTCTTTGAATGTATTTTGCCAGTGTGTATTGGAAAGAAGACAAATGTTGACATATCCAACTGTTCTGCAGAAATCCTGTCATCTAGCCAAGTGTACTCATTAAAAATGACAGCAGAAGAGAAAAATTAGAAAGCAAAATAGATGGAGAAAAAGCAAAGTCTGGGGAAAGACAAGAAAGACATAACAGGATTTCTTTTAAAAAAATTATATTCAGACTTAGGCAAGTCAATGAAAGAACAGCATGTTATTCCCAGAATACCATGTCCCTGACATTAGACAACTGATCCCAGGAATCAGAAGAAGTTAATTTCTGGGTATTGTATCATCTCATATAACCATCAAATTAGATATTTACAATTCATATCAATTTTTTGTTTATTAATGATGTCTGGATCCTGCCACTTTCCTCTCACCAAGTGAACAGCATTCTGAAGTGGCTTCTTGCTGACACTAAGGTCAACCCAGGAGAGTAAACCTTTGCATAACTTTGCATAACTTAGATCCACTCTTAACACCACCAGTTTTTTTGGTAATAATAATTTGGGACCCAAAAAACATGGCTGAGGATTAACAGCCTTAGACATGACATTTAAGGCCAAGGTTCTATTGCCTGACAAAGAGTGTGAAGCAGTATCAAGGACAGGAATTCAGTGTCCAAGACTGGAGTCTGGGGATCTGCATGGCTCAAGGTCTCTAACCCCCAAAGTGTCCCCAGGAGAAGATGTTCTCTGAGGCTTCACATGGGACAGTGCCTGAAGAGCAGAGCCCATGTTAGCAAGCCATCCTTTCCAGTTCAGGTCAATATAAGGACTCACAGAAAAATTGTATTAAAAAAATAACTGCTCTTTTTTTTTAGTTTCAGACTTTGGAGCAAAAACTGAAGTAATTTACAAACTAACCTGACTTCTTGTATCCAGTTGTCCTCATTAAAGAGAAGCAAATTGCTCTGCCACAAGGAGCTTTGCCTTGCTCAGTGGAATGTGTCCATGTGGCAGGTACAGGAGCAAAACTTTGTGCTAATTTCTGCCTTTTTTTCCCCTTCAGAGGGAAGAACACAGGTGCCTTTTCCAGCTTGGAAGGTTCAAAGACTGTGCATACAGTGGGATCCAATTTCAGGCTCTGATCTTTGATGTATGAATGAGCGGTTGCACCCTGGTGGTAACACCACCATTACTTATTGCCAGGTATAGACGCTGAGAAGGGGCATTGCTGGAGGGGGTTTGTAGGCTCACAGCTTCTGCCTGAAAGTCTCAGGGTGGTGTGTGGTCTGTTTTACTGCCTTGGAGGATATGAGATCCAATGGCGTGTTGTCAGAGGAAGGGATGGAATTATTGTGGATGCAGGACAAGTGCTCCGTGCCCATTCAGTGCTCCCTTCCTTGCTCTCTGGACTGCCTTTCTTCTTCAATATTACAAATTAATCACAAGATTCACTTGTTTCAGCTGAACTTCATGTCTTTCCATCTGATGGACAGCAAATACTGGTCAACACAGGAAAAAAAGGATTAATTTGAGCAGCACTGGAGTTTCTTTTGAGTTCCTTGAGGTGGAATTTAATAAGGGATCTGACCCTTAAAACTGAGTGAGCTAAAATGAAACACTTCACTGGACCTTATCTCAAGTGTTGTCAGTATAACACCCTTGGAAAAGAAATTCAAAGCCCGCGTGTGAGGAAAATACAGAGGAGTGTGGTAGAAACTGGAGAGGTATTCCACTTAGCATCTGTGCCATCTGAGCCATGATTGTTTCTTGTGATAAAGGCAAAACAAAAAAAAAAATTTCCCAGTTGTCCCTTTGCTCTGAAGGTAGGCAAGTGGGCATCATTCGTCCAGGGAAGGCTACAGAAAGCTTCAAGCATTTTTTTTCTCTGCTGAGATGTAAATATATTGCATCTCTACATCCTGTGTCACAGAGCTCTCAAAAGCTATATTTCTGCCATCCCTTTCTCTTGACCTTTGCTCTTGCCCACAGCTTCCTGCTGGCTCCTGAGAGTGCATGGGGAAATGGTGCCTGCTTGAAGGCTGCTGCAGCTGGAGATCCAAGTGGGGATCCAGGGGAAGTCCAGTCCCCCAGGACACCTGGCACAGTCCGTCTTGGCTCCAGGAGGGCTGTGGTCCTCTTGCCTCCTCATCCTCTCATTCTCCACAGACCCAAAGTCGGCACGGTAAAGTAAGTTTTATCAGCTGCACCCAGCTGGAAGTCTGGCCTTGTACCAGCCAGCCATGGTGTAATTCAGACCATTCCATTTTCCCCAGCCCTCCTGCCATGAATTAGTAGCTGTAAAGCACAGCTATGGGCAGCAGCAAATCTTCCCATAATTTCTGCCTTCCGGAGCCAGGTAACAGTACACGTTTCCATCATCTCTCTCCCCCCCTCTTTCTTGCTGTCTTTTAGGGACAGGTAACAATAATACCCCATATTACATGTCCTCCTTACAGCTAGATAACTAATGATTTCCACTGTGTCTCCACCAGAATTAGTTAACTGCAATGCTCTTCATTTTATATCTGTCTTAAAGGCAGTAACAGCAGTACTCTAAATTATGTACCTTTCTTCCTTTTTCTCTGTCAGGCAGGTATATTGTTATGCTCATTTTATGTGTCTTTCCTGGAGCTGTAATAGTTTTCATTGTATTTTCTCAGAGCTTATTATGGTAATGTTCCTACTGCATATCCCAGAATCATAAGTGGATATTTTTGAGTCATCTCTGCTGTATTTTATCTGTAATATTTATTGCAATTTGAGTAATTAAAATAGTGTCCTTAGGTTAACAGCTCTCAGAAGGGTTGTGCTTTTCCTTTCTGGAGCACTCTATGGGCTGTCTTGGAGTTGGAAGTGTTCTGAAAAGAGACCTCTGCCCTCTCTTGATCCTAGGACTGGCTGGTACATTCTGGAATTTAGCAGTGCTTCACTGCCAAGTCACCGCACTGTGGGTGCTGAGAGGGGCTTGGCCTCTCCTGGTACTCAGCTCACCTTCAAAAAGCAGGTTGTCCCACGTGTCTGCATGTTCATGTCCAGCATTTTGCAAACTGAAGTGTTGAATTCCTCAGATGAACGGACTGCTCCTTCACAGTGCCTAATGCCCTTATTCTTGATTTTGGCTTCAGTCTTCTTTCCTAGCTCACAGTATGAAGTTTGCTGAGCATGGGCAGCTGAGGCAAGCTTCACAAACTCAGCTATGACTCCTTGATTATCTTCTGGGATTTCATTGCTTGCTCTACATTTTTCTTCAGACAGTACAAGTGTCTTCTGTGAGGCCCTGATGGAGCAGAAAAAATACTGTGTGTTTTAGGTGATCTTCCTCTTTGCTGCATGTATGCTAAACAGGCTAACAAACCAGTAGTTGTTCCTCAATTTATGTAAAATAAATCTAAGCAGCAAGACCAACCTGAAAATCTCTTAATAAACTATTCAGTAATGTATCTGTGTAAATAATACACATGAATATACACAGGAATAAATTGGAACTGGTTTGAAAGCAGAGAAGGAGGGCTACATCTGCGGCATGGGTCAGAGATTTTAAATTAAATAACACCAATTTTGTGTCCTGTTTCAGCTTTTATTAGAGAATCAAAATTCAGATCAGTTTCATGAAAAGATTTCCTTGTACTGCTTGCATCTTACAAGTAAGTCTGGCTCTACTTGCAAGAGAACATTCCCTCCAGAAAAAATTAAACTGCTGCCTGGCCATGATCCCAGCATGAAAAACCTGCAAAGTAAAACACATTATAAGAAATATTTTGTTTGAATTTTGAGATGAAATGAAGTAGAAGCTGCTTAGAAAATCAATGTGATGTGGCTCCAGGTTAGGGGCATAACATATGGAGAACTCTTAAACTTCATGGGAAATTAATAGATATAAGTGAAGAGGGTAATTTCAGGACTGTAGCCATAGAAGTTGATGCAGACCTGTGAATAACATTGCACCCAAAACTGTGTTATTAAAATTTCCACCTTATTGCCTGGCATGGACATGAACCACAGAGGAAATCAGTCAGAAGTACAAAGGTCTAATCAGGACAAGCCAGTGAAAATGGAGGGCATTCTGCAACTTGGGAAGAAGCTGCAAAGTTCATTGCAGAGAGCAACATTTAGGATAAGGGCTTCTAGCAAAGCTGTTCTAAGTGAAGTTACCTTCAGCTTAGACGAGAAAAATATGCTGGCCATATTTTTTCATATAAAAGGAAATTGAATTCTTAGCCAGACTAAAGAGAGAAAAAAATATTGGAATCTAGTGTGATTGTGAAATTCCCTCTGTGGTAATCCGATCTACAGCCCATCAACCAGGGGAGGCTTTATCTGTCATTGCCTGACAAGGAGAATTTCTAAAGAAGAATTTCCAAAGGACTGAGCAGAGGTGATTCTGTCAGCAGCAAAGTACATCGACTGTCATAAGAGCAGAGCTGGGCTGGTGCTGGGCACCTCCCGTGCCAACACTTCCTTCATAAACCACTGGCATGAAGGTATTGGGTGCAAATTGTTGTTGATTTCAGCACGTGCAACACCAGACGTCACAAAGACCTTGAAAGTGATAGTTAAGTTCGTGCTGCCCAAAGGGATTCACTACTCTGCGCCTCTTGTTTCCCGGATGAAATGGTTTTATGTCTCACTTCCCTGCTTGTAAAACAGGTATGTGGCCACTCCAGCCTTTGCCAGGTGTAGAGGGTGATGGGCACTGAAAGGCCACCAGATAGCATCCTAACTTCACATGTTAAATGTTCAGTTTATCAAACTGAGGTAGGGTGTGTGTGTTAATGTGATTTCTGCAACAGAGTTTTGCACAGCCCATCCTAGGCTGGTTTTAGGCTCCCTAGAAACTTGACAAACCATGGGTTCACCGACACTTGTGGCCTCAAGATCTGTGGAACACAGGACCAAATAAGCAGGTTCCTTGTCCCAGATGAAGTCTTTTTAGATGACACTCTGACAAAAGTGCCTGCCTAGTACTTGTTTTGTTGCATTGAATAAGTTAAAGGAAAGATTTCTACCTACTTGCTAGTATAAGAAAAATTTAAACTAGCTATTCTGGGTGTTTTAACAATGTCTGCCAGTCTCAGATAGCAACATTTCAGCACAGGAAGCTGTAATAAAAGCCACGGAATTTATTGAGGAGGACCTGAAGAAGTTAAATTCTGATAATGATAAATAATTTACATTGAGGTAGCTTTTCCATTTGTTTCAAATAAGGCCCTATCACTCAATTATTTTTTTTATAAAACTGGTAAGTTTTTACAGATTTAATGTGTTCAAGGTAGCTTATGCTTTTAAAGAGATCTGCTTCCAGCGAGCTGCAAATACTTATGTTATGATGGAGATGGCACTAAACAAAGAAGAGTTACATAAATGCCATGGAACAGAGGCTTCATACGTTAGGAATATTAAAAATAGCTCATCAGTGCTCGCAGGGTCTGATTTCAGTAAAGCGTGCTATGTTTTCCATCCCTTTATGCATGTCTTCAACTAGAAAACCATTACGGAATTGAGAAGTATCTGAATATCCAAAGCACAATGCCCCTTGGCAGAACTCATGTGAAAATAAGAGGGCCAAAGAGGGGAAACACATTTAATATTCATCCATTAATTAACTATAAAGTCAGTACATTCTGTTGCCTTTTTCTTTGTCTTTAGTTAAGTGTAACTGTTTTGTGTCTGATTTTCATCAAGCTCCAGTGAAGCAGCACACAAAAAAGAAAATTCCTAAACAGAAATGTCCTGAATGAAAATTTGACTGGGATGATCCATGGTTGGGACTTTCTATATTCAGATGGGGCCAAACTTTGAACCACTAGATCCAAATTTCGTAAGGATTCAGGGAGGGTCTTGAAGTCAGATTCTTTAACTCTGCTTTCAAATTTTATGTGAGTCCATACCTAATCTCTTCTTGCATTTTTAGTCTGGCTTCAGATATAAAATTTGTCCCTGGAGAGGATAGTCTGTCATTCTTTCCGCAGTAACTTTTGAAGCTGTTCATTCTAACCTTTCCCAAGGGATCAGAAGTCTCAAAATATAGTATTTCCACAAACATAATGAATATAAACAGCTGGATAACGTAGGAAGAGTGTAGAACTCTTTGCCCACTACAAATAAAGAGGTTGCAGTGGACTCTTCCTCATAGCCATCCAGGAGCTGGGAACCATGAGAAAAGCTCAGGGGAGAGCATTTTTCTCAGGTTTCAAAAGTCTAATCACAAAACATGGGCCCATAGTATCTTTAGGCTTTTAGTATAAGATTTTCTCTTACTTGGTACTAGCAAACAGGATTTGCTGTGGTGGGATACAACCCTATTACCTTTGAAAATTAACTTATGTACTCAAACTAGTTCTTCAAACACACACTTGACCCCTGATTCACGGAGCATGAAAGAGTGATTGCAACCAGATTGTAGTCCTGAAAAAAAAGTGAAATAATTGAGTGAAGAATTATGGGTTTAGTTTTTCTGCTGTTTTTTTTTTCCTATTTTATTCTAATTAATTTGGAGGAAGAGAACAAAGAATGTGATCTCTCAGATCATTTCACCCGTCTTCAGAGAAGAGGAAAGAAACCCCAAGCAAATAAAAAATCTTGATTATTTAATTCAATTTTTGGAGTTGTCAGGATGTTTGAATACCATGAATTACTTACATGCAACGAGAATTCACCTGTGTTTATATTCACAAAGGCCTTGGAACTCATGCAGGAAATTAATTTTTCTTAATCTCACCTCCAGCATGGAAATCAAAGGAAGAGCTGTTTTAACAGACGCAGCAATTCTATCACTTAAGAAACCTCTGATAAGATTGAAGCGTCTAAGATTTCCCAGGTGCTTTCCTAGGAGGGCTTCTAGCTGTCTCCTCCTGACAGCAAACCCTGGCTGTGAGTTTCCAGTCTTCATCAGGTGTCTCTGAGCCAAACCACACTGGGCAGGTGCCAGTAGATGGTTGGCTTACATTTAATGTACCAGCAGAAACTGTAATTATATTAATTTTGAAGTGTTTGTAGTGGTTTCATCTTGACCACTGCCAGGAGGTGAGAAAGGATGAGGAATACTAGGGAAAGGATTAAAGGAATAGCTTTAGGGCCAGTTTTAGGGGAGGTGTAGCACTTGGCTGGCAGAGTTCACTCTCCATTCGAGCTGGGTTTCAGGAGAAAGTTCCCACTGTATTTTATAGGTCTAGGAACCTAAAATAAGGCTGCAAGGAAAAATCTTTCAAGATCAGTGTTGCAATGGAAAATAGATTGTCAAGACACACCAGATTAGGCATGGTAAATTTAGGATTTCAAAAGATAAGGAGTGAAGAGAGTAGTTTTCTTCTGGATATTTCATGAGCAATAAGGAGTGACAAGGTTTTTCTAAGGTTACAGCAGGCACCAGTCTCCCATATTGTTGATTGTTGAACGTCCACCATGGTAAAGCTAGGCTTTGTGAAATAAAGTAATTGGACAAGAATTGTTCAATAGTTTTTTGCTGACCTTAAAAGCTAAGCTGGGAAATGGCATTTACCTGGTGTTAAGGGTTAGAGATAGGATTTCAAAAAGAAAGAAAGTATTTTTCTCCATAAATGTATACATGTCTGTATGTATCTCCATGGGGAAGCTCATGTATATATAAAACCATGTATTTCAGACCTATATAAATATGCATTTATAGGTATACATTAACCCTTTATAATTTCAATGAGAAGGACCATTCTGGCTATTGAGTCAGAGACTGGTTATCATGATGTATTTGGAAGTGAGGATTAAAGGTAGTTTAGCCTCTAGAAAGACACAGGGAGGGTTTCCAGTGATGCTTGTACTGGCAATAAAGATAATGTGAAAAATATGGAAGTTAATGACTTCTTGTATATTTATGTAGAAGTGCTGCCAAACTAGATGTAGATTTTCCTGGGGTTGTAGTTAGAATGAAAGCAGATCACATTGTTTTCAACATACTCTTATAAGGCCAAATAAATATTCCACTGGTCTATATAGAGGTATTACCAGTTTTTTAAGGAAAGCAATGTGCAGAACAGTTTTCACCCATGCATGGTGCTGTTTAGATAACAGTCTTGATAGGGGCAAATACCTTTCTATAACTGTTTTGTGTAGGCAGTTCTTACCTATGTGTGGGGTGTTGCCAGGGATTTAAAAAGAAAGCAATGAGATGAGGCATGCAGTTTCCTGCTGATTATGTTGAGGTTAAGAAGAAGAATGGTGTTTGGTAGGAGCAAATAGCCTCAGATTTGTTTCAGTGCTTGACTGGCTATGGGTTCCTGCCCAGCAGCGATCACAGGGAGCACTGGAGCATGGTTTTCTGGCAGAAAGCACTCAGGAGAGTGATCGTCCACTGTTTCTGCTGTGCCCAAAGACCTGTTGTTAGAGGAGTGTGAGTTACACAAGCTCTGTTGATTTAAGTCGATTTGGTTTCCAAAAGGAGCAATCAGGAGAGCAGCTTTCTTCTGATTCTGCTGGATTTGGAGCAAAAGGTTATCTAGGAGCAAATGGGGAGAGAAGGGGAGGGGAGGG